>JAJEKB010018005.1:5453-58874 GCA_022393335.1 Macrotrachela quadricornifera
ATGCTTTACAACAAAATAAAGTAAATCTCATATACAATTATCTCTTTCCATCATTCTTTTAATATTTCATATAGACACTCACTGAACTTTATCTTGGAGGAAATGATAACGGTGAGCAAGGAGCACATTATCTTGCTAATGCTCTTCTACAAAACAGAGTAACATTTCTCATTCTTCTCATTCTATTATTTACTCATTATACTACATAGACACTCACTGTACTTGGATTTGGTAACAATCATATTGGAAAACAAGGAGCACAATATATTGCCGATGCTCTAAAACACAATACCGTAATATTTCTATTTATTTTCTTATTCTATCATTCATTCACTATTTCATATAGACACTCACTACGCTTTATTTCAAAAGCAATAAAATCGGTTCAGAAGGATTACACTATCTTGCTAATGCTCTCCTAAAAAAGAAAGTAACATCTCTTTTTCTTTATTTTTTTATTGTATCTTTGGCTTACTATTTCACACAGACACTTACCACAGTAGACCTTCGATATAATGAAATCGACGTTCAAGAAAAAGAATATATTTTGGAAATGATAAGCATTAGTTCAAGATTGAAAGTATCTTTATAGAGAGTCTGCAGAAATTTATTTCCTCGGACTGACATTTTCTTTGCTAAAGACCTAGATTTTTTTCTATATTATATGTTCTAAAAGGTTTATACTATTCATTAAATTAATCAAAATATAAATTATTGTATTGATGAACAATGTTTATCCTAGAAATTTATTTTAGAAACATCGTTCTGTCTAAGTAATTATTTCAATCAATCTTCGTACTATAAAATGATTTTTCAACAGACTAATTTGTTTTTGACAAGTTTATTTTGAGAACTATATGAGCGTTAAATGATATATGGCTGTTGTCCTACTCACTCTCATTTATTTTTCAATTTAATTTTATATCGCAGCTAAATTTCCATAGAGATAATTTACAAAGAATTTTTTCAGATCCTTTTCTTCGAAAACTTTAATCTTATTGAAAATATGCGCAGATATCATTGATCACTGGGATTTCATCATGATCAGAAGATTGATTAAATTAATTTTTATTTTGATCACATAAAAGATCAATGAAGTACTTATAGATAAACCTGATATTACTTTCATCAGATTTGTTTATCTTATTGAAGATTCAACATAGAGACATGTCGACTGCTTACCGATGATTCTTTCATCAACAAAGATATTAATTACGTGTCTATATAAATATCCACTAATGAATACTAAATCCTCTTTTTAAGAGTGTGACTATGATCAGTCATACCAAAAAAAACATAAATTGTGTTCGTTGCCTTCAGACTAGCTTAACTTTCTTTTGCTTTTAACGCTTTCACCAAGCAAAAGAATGTTTAGCAAAAAGTCCTTGATATAAAGCGATAATTAAATTAAAGGTGATCAGTGAGTAAAAGTATACTGTAGAACAATATGAAAATACTATTTACATTTTGTAACAAATTCGATGGGAAACAATCGAACTTCTGTACTTCTTGTACTTTTCTACTTTAGAAGTACAGAAGTCCACTTTTTTCCCTTGGATTTAGTCCTACGTAACTTCCACGAAGATATAATGAAAAAACAAAATAGTTAATCAAAAATCTTCCTCGATGACCTGGGACAGCCAGATCATGTCAGGCTTTAGATACACCATTAGGTTCGAATCTCCCATAGATAAAGTTATAGTTCTTCATCACAAAATGAAAGTTGTAGAGGAATTTGATTTGGATTGGCAATAATTCTGTTATGAATTTATGAGAAAATATTGATCGAATGATTAACCCTTTCGAGTCGATGGGACCTACCGGTAAGTCCCACTATAATGGTTAATTTTTGTATTCATTTATTTCAAAAACAAAATATGCCATAAGATGCAGTGTGAAAAGAGAAGACAATTTACATAATATCGCTTATGTTATAATTGCACATTTTGTTTTCAAAATGAGCAAAATTCTGTGCGATCAATTTTCTCTCTTGAGAAAACTGGTCGCATAGAAACTTGCTTTTTTTCTAAGGATACATAACAGACGACAAAAAGAGGAAATGAGAACAAAGAAGTTTCTCGTTCCTGTAGAAAAAATGAAGTTTTCGCAAGGATGAAAACTGATCGCACAGAATTTTGCTCATTTTGAAAACAAAATGTGTAATTATAACATAAGCGATATTATGTAAATTGTTTTCTCTTTTTACACTGCATCTTATGGCATATTTTATTTTTAAAATAAATGAATACAAAAACCAGTCATTCATTATGGGACACCTATTATAGTGGGACCCACTGGTGAGAACCATCGACTCGAAAGGGTTAAAGAAAAAAATAGAAGAATTACTGTGCTACAATCGGTTGTTTGTGAACATTTTAATTCGATTGTGGTACGATAGTTTTTTGCTGGATTCAAAGTTCCTCTTTGTTCATTTTTATTTTGTTTATTTCATTATGTTAAAATCATACAGAAGTGTTCACACGGTCGTAACTGCTGGTACTATACTCATCACTATTACTGATGGTATAATACGTTGTCGTCGTCCGAAAAACTTCACAATGACATTTTTGATTTCCGTTGTAAAATAGATGAGTAATAAATTTTCCAAAAAAACACCCATTTGAATACTAAGCCAAGTTATTTGATAGATCAATGGTTCAATCAAATTCCCATTGATAAGATAGATCATCCATAGGGCCATGGCTGGCAAACCAGCAAAAACAAGTCCATTAACTGTGAATAGAATTCGTTTGATTACAGATAGATCACGTTGATTTTGACGTTGACAATCGAGTGTTGTGCCACGCTGCAAACGTCTAACGAACAAGACTATATATCCATAAAGTAATGTCAAAATAGATATTGGCACAATATAAAGAGTAAGTGAACCATAAACAGAAGCAATAATGTCACGATAGGTGGTCACACAGTAAGATTCTGAGAAAGGAATAAATGCAATAAACTGGTTGATTAATAAAAATGGTAGGCAAAGAATCAATGCTAATAACCATTGAACGACAACTAAGAAAAACCAAGCATTAAGAGAAGAAAATCGATGACGAGGACGAGTGTTAGGTGTGATTACTATTCGATAGAGTCTATAAACAGCTTGCAAAACATAAGAGAGAGAAATAGATAGTGTACAAGATGAAATAAGATAGCCACTTCGAAGTTTACACCAAAATGTTAAACTTGTAGATGGAATTAAGAGAGTCTCAAGTAAAACGATGGAATAAACTGCGAGTGTAATAGAGGTATTTATCACCAACAACAGTGAGATATTGTTTGCTTGTTTTAATAGGGTGACAAAACTAATAACGATTACTATTGTAAAAATAATCGTTAAAAAACAGAGTACAATAGTGAGAATATTGAGACATGGTAAAACCATATTTTTCACTTACGTATAAATTCTGAATGAAGTTTTATGACAATATCTTTCTTTATTTTCCGCTCACAGCAGAGTGACAGGATAGGAAATGATTCTCTCGAGACAATCTTTACAGTTCTAAGTGTTCTTAGAAATATATTTTTTATTCTCAGAATGTTTATTCAACATTAACTCATTGAACTCAACACTAATCTTTCTGTATTCGCTTCAATCAACTCTGTTTCCGACTCTATAATTAATGTTTTGCAAAGAAAATATTTTCATAGTTGAATCTCAATTAAATTACTCAAAACTCGTCTCGTTAGAATATAATTGAATTTTTTTAACATTTTTTACAGACGAGTGAACTTCATTCAGAGTTCATTTATTCTATCCTAGATTGACAGTATTGCTGTGTACTGATATCAAAGTGCAAGCTAAGAGATATTTCTGCCTTGAATAATATACATGCTCAGTATTATCATTAGTATGCTCTCCTTGGCATGAGCATTACAATCAAATGTTGAACTTTGAAATATCGTATTAGAAATCTATATAAATAGTGACATTGAAGTATTACGTTATTATAAAAACATTTCTTCAATTCCGAGCCAATGTCTATTTTGCAAAAACAAAACACTTACCGGTAAATCATATCGTGTTCGATCGGGAGATATAAAAGGCTGGAAAGAAAGATTTCACGCTTACTGTGCCAAAAATGTAGAAAATCCAAAAGATGTTCATGTTTCGTTTCAGGAGATTCAATCACCTTCGAATGAACCACCACTGGTCAAGAAGTCTGAAACTCAGCTTAGCGTATTTCAAGTGATTATAATCAGAAAATCTTGTGGTATTTGCAAAATAGACAATTTCACGATTTAATACATCGACCAAAACTGATAATTTTAATGATTGGTACAAATAATATTGAAGGAATACCTTTGAATTAGAAAAAAGCATCAAGAGATGAAACCTGAGGGTGGGTATTCAGACAATTGTAGAAGATATTCAATGACAGTTGCCTCAAACTAAAATTCTTCTGCTAGGAATTCTCTCACAACATCAGGGAGGATTTAATGATGATATTAGCAAAACGAATATCGGTATTATGAAGTTAGCTAATAATGAATATATTCATTTTATGGATATGACACAACAAAAGCCTGAATTATTTCATTAAGACATTTTATATTTGAGCAAAGGTGGATATAAAATATGGCAACAAATCATGCATCCATTATTTGATACTTTTAATAAGTCAATTTCAATGAAACATTTCGACGAAACTTTATATTTCTGCAGTTAGAAAAAATACTTCGACAATTTTTGTTATGTTTTGAAGATGTATGGAATGATGAAACGGAAAAAGTGAAGTTGAACTCAACGTGTTAATTTAATTACCAACCAATAAAAGAGGTTCATTTAAACATAATTTGAGGAGACTTGTGGGTTTGTTGAGAAAAAAAACAAACAAATTCTTATGACTGAATGAATAATATTTAGTCAAGTTTAAATTGAGTTTTTAACAGGAATCAATATGTAAATCTCTATAATCAATGTTTCACGAACAATCTTTAAAATAGAATTTCATCTTGTTTTATAATTTCATATATCTGTTAATTTTAATGAGATTAATATATTTATCTAATGATGAAATAATTATCATTTAATTTACAAATGGACATCCATTTTTATTCTAATTCGTTTTAAGATAATATCACTCTAATCATGTCTTTCTATAAATATTTTTAATTTTTCTAACTGATTAAGATAAATTCTTTTCTTTCTTATTATTTATTTTCATTTAACCATAACAAATAAAAATGACATAGAGAATATTTGAAAATATAATATTATTCATTTTAGTTGATCTACCCGATTGTATTAAGATAATTTGAAGAGAATAAACAAGAAAATTAAACTTCAGTTTGTTTGTTTGTTTTTTTTTTCATTAAAATCTTTCTTTTGAAATTTAATAAGTGCAAACATTACGAATGCATTCATGTCTGAAAAGATTTTAAAATAAATTAATTGTTTTATTTATAATAAATGTATTAAAAAAGTCAGAAGATTTAAATGTTTTTGTTTAATAAATATTCAATTAGTCAAAGAATATTTTATCTTGTCAAGGAATAATATGATTAGTTTTTCATGGAAATAATTCCATGTAGATTATCTTAGATAATTAGAAAATCATATTTTTCAAATAGTTACTATGAAAAAGAATATTTTATTCAGTGTCTATTTTCAAAAAAGAAAATATGCCATGTCTTTATCTATACTTTGTTTTAAATCTGATAAATCTCTTAATGAAACCTTTAATATAGGGACACATATCCACTTTGTGTTACTCAATTGAGAAAAAAAAAGTATAGAAAACTTTTTTCTCAATAAAATATAAGCAGAGTCATGGACAACAAACTTTTTCCATTAAATTATTAATATTATAGCTTATTATTGTTCTATATAGATTGACGATCCTATTCATCGTTATATGTTTGTTAACAATATCAATGTCAATCGGTTTTTAATTTGCTTATGTATAATTTAGCAGCTTCACTATTATATTTAGTTATTACTTATTCGATTCAAATACCAACATTTATCTAACAAATTTATTTCGATGTACCTGAACTATGTTCATTATTTTGCAAAATTATTAATTGTTTAGCAACTATTAGTACAGGGATCATGGGACATTCTTGTTTAGTCGAGATTATCTCTCGTTTTTTCATTGTAATACTCAATAAGCACAAATATCTTTTAACATTTCTCACACATTGGATCTTAATTATTATCAAGTGGACAGTAAATGTTGTTTTTGCTATGGCCATGTTTATATCACCATCAACTAATCAATAGAATTCTGAATCTCATATTTATACTCTTGAAACACGAAATATCATTACATCCATTATAATAGCTAACTTTTTTTCGTGCCATTTACTGTGATCACATAAATCATTTTTTCTGGCATCATTCTTCATTATACTATATATATAATACGCGTGTAAATCCAAACAGTACAAGCACATTACATAAGATGTATTATAATAAATCTCACAAGTCAGGCATCTTGCCCATTATATTCGATTATAGTTTTATATCTTTGATTTAGTTATGTAATTCATGCCATATTTTTGCTAACCATAAATAATTAAGTGAGAAGAATTTTATCTACAAAACTAACTGGATATTGGATGAATATAACAAATACAAATGAGTCAACGAAGATAAGTATGATTACACCGTATTCTAAACGAATTATATCCGTTAAACCTTTACTAATATTTATATTCTCTTTGATTTAAATATAATCTTTCTATCTGGGATATTTTTTTGAATAATTGTCAGTGACGATTCATTATGGTTATCTATAATAAAAAGGATGGACAGTTAAATGCAAGAATTCTTACTTAGAATCACGGTAATAGATTAATAAAATTTTGAATACAATAGATATAAGAACTTTGAATAAGATTTATGATCAATTAAAAATGAAAATGTATATAAGATCAGTTTTTGAACATAACTATTAATTAATGTTAAAAAAGTCTACTTTTTATTTTAATTATTTACTTTGATATATAAATGAAAGATTTTCCTTCTTCTCATGTAGAAGATCGATGAATCAGTCTCATTCATTATTTACTTGTAGTCAAGCCTATCGAAGAATAAATCCCTTGGCTGTAAGTCAGCGTCTGAATCCCGAAAATAACGGTGTGTTTTTCGGCAAGATCAAATTAACACGCCTTTGTATACCTTCTTATAGAGATAAAAGATATCATCTTCATCCATTTTCTCAAAGGAATCAAAGGGACCTAGTTTTGGGCTAAGTCCGAAGCTCAGATTGGTTTTGTCAACAGAATCGATTCCAAATACACACAGATAAGAATTGTATGAATAGAAAGGTACAAGAAAATATTTTAGTAAATGGAATTAGAAAACAAACACATAAATTATGGATGATTCTTGATAGTAAAGGTAGTGAGTAGAGCGCTTCGTTCTACGCTACTTGTTCGACAACAGTTTATTTATACTTTATTGTCAACAATCTAATAAACAAAAACCGTGTCAGTATCTATGTGTTAAATATTATAGAAATAATACATGTACCCATTTATAATCGATTAAAAGTAATTGATAAAACTATAAGAGAAGAATTGATTAAAGAAATAGAATACATTCAATCTTCTTTTGATACTGAAAATGAGTTTTTTTTATGAAAAATTATCTTATTTTAATTCGAAGTATTTAGATCTTCTTAGTTGAGAAAATGTAATTAACGTCGATAATTTAGCTAAAGATCTAGTATATAGCGAGTTTTACAACATCAACTCTTTATATGACAATAGAAAAAGAAAAACTATCCGATTGCTTGATCAAGTGAAATTCTACATGTTGACTAAAACAAATGATATTCCTGCGTTTAATACTGACCATCCAAGTGTCGCCATTGATGATAATGCATAAATTTCTTCAGCCTCTTTCGAATCTGATGATTTAATTCGATTGGGTCAATTATGGTCATATCTCTTGAATATTTGTTTAGATATAAAATCGAATTATAAAAGACTAATTTCTATTGTCTTTTTTATTCCATTTTCAAATTCTCATGTTGAAACGGGTTTTAGCCATATGAAACACGTATAGTTATACAATCGAAATGAAATGTAAGTCGAATTAGTCAGCGCAGAATTGAAAAGTTCTATAAAAATATTATGTCAAAAAAAGCAAAATATGGAAAATAATTCAAGAATATTCTACATGATCTTATTTTTCTTTTCGACGAATTTCTTAATCAGGACAGATTAGTTCAGATTCATTTTTGTAAATGATTTGCATTTTTTGAACAAGTTCAATGTTAATTGTTTTTTGCGCAAGTTGAATGATATAACCAGTTGATTATATTTCTTTTTATCGAAGACCTTTGCGAAAATAAAGTACTGTGTATGTCAATGAACAGGCATCCAATAAAGCAATAGATACAAACAATTCAACAAAATATCTACACAGGTAGAAAAATTTGCTTTCTGATTTTGAAGAAAAAATATAAGAATTTCACTTTTTTTGATCTGATCACCCTAGTTCAATCAGCTGTTATCGGGATCAGAATCGTTTAAACTTAAAACTTCTCTCAATACACAACTTTTGTTCGAATATATTTGTAAAATTCAATCATTCGAATTTTTCTAATTGAAAAATAATGTTTCAGAAATGTGAAGAATCTATTAAAAGAATATTATAATAGCCTCTCAATCTTCTACAGTAAGCATATATGTTTTAAAAGAGAAGACGTCATCACACCTTCCCACGATTAAGGTTTTGAATCGACTGTTTAAATTTCAAATTGCAAAAACTAATCCATTGAGTAATCAGATGAATCTCAGAGAAAAAACAATGATAAGAATGATTTTAATGAGAATAAATTTGTTCTATCTGCTGTTAACCAATTTGGCTAGAAAAAGATTAACAGAAATGTTGAAGATGCATTCAAAGATTCACTCTCTTCGATAAAACAATCAATAGACAATGTCTTATCATTCATGTATCAAGCCTTAATGAGAAAAATATTGTGTCTATTCGTCTAGTAGGTATCTTTCTCCTCCGATCCATTGAAAATACGTTTGGTCCGATTGATAAGAAAGCCGTTAGAGATAATGAATCATAATAATGTTAATCACTCAATATTAAACACTTTTTCTTAATGAAAATCACATAGACAAATATAAAATCGAATGTCTCGTCCAGATATTGATAATAAGAGACGCTCAGGTCACATCGAAACGTATAATGATTTATTATAGAATGAATCGAGAAAAGTGAATGAAAGTACTCTATTTTAACAGACAGAAATATGCAGAGAAAATCACAAAATACAAACATATTTAGTTCGATGATCTATGATTGGACGTTTTTTTTCTTATTCGTTTACTGGTGTTTGATAGAATTTCTATGACTAACAGTTACATGTTTAATTTCTCTCACTTCTAAGATATGTTATTTTTACATATGAGCAAAACGTCAATGAATCTCGACAGTGCAATTCGTCGAATCGAAAGGTGTTCGTCCGCAATTATCAATACAGGCTTTCAATCACATTAATACACGTCGACAGAAAATTTATATATTTTCGATTATTTCCTACAAGTACATATTTTCTGTAGTCTAACAAAAAGGTATAGAATTCATTTTGTTAAAATGTTTATTTCTAATGAAAACATGTCAAATAATCAAGTAAAACTACTTTTTACTAGGGATTATGTTATTTTTATTTGTTCGAAATTCTAAGATTTATTTATAAAAGACAAGTATATTTTTTGTTTTTCAATTGATTTTTAGTGAAAAAAATAAGCAATATCAATTTTTCTCGATAGCAAATCGTTGAACTCGATGATTGTAAGAATCAGCTACATACAGATTTCCTTCTCGGTCAAATAGTAAACCTCCAGGACCATATAAATGTTTTGCTGAATTTCCTGGAAGGTCTTTATCACCTACGATAATATCACCATGTGGTTTACCTTTGTACCAACGCATCACTCGATGATTTCCGTGATCGGCCACATAGACTGTGTCCAATTTATCTACAATCACTCCTGCAGGACAATTCAATTGTGTAAGATTATTTCCTTGACCATTTCCACCAGCTACGATAATACCTTCTTTTGCACTTTTCTCCCATTTCATTACTCGATCATTCCAAGAGTCTGACACGTAAACAGACTGGCTTCGATCGACAAAAATATAGGTCGGATGATTGAGTTGATTAAGTCGTTCGCCTTCCCCATAGCCGCCTGCAACAACTGTTCCACATTTGTCATCCTTTCGATATCGTCTTACTTCATGCTTTTCAGTATAAGAAATATAGATATCTCCCTCATGATCCATAGCTAATCCATAACATTTAATATTTTTTTTAATTGTCTCTGAATATGTTGTGTTTCCAGGAAACCATCGTAACACTCGTTCATTATGACAGTCACCAATAATAAAACTGTTCGAATTTATATCATAAATTACATTTGAAGGACCATTCAAACGGCTCCGACTATATTCATTTATGTTTTTACCAGCTATTTTTGTTCCAGTCCTTTTACCTCGTTTATATTTCATAATACGATGGTTCGAACTATCAGCAATCAAAATAGTTTGATTTTTATTTATGCAAAGACCTTGAGGACAATGAAGTTCATCAAACGAAGAACCAAATTGACCAGTACCAGCAATAGTACGAGCATTAGGGTTCCATTTAGCATCGTACATAATATCTGGTATCACTGTAATGACATAGACATGACTCGTTGAAAAATTCGAACACAAACGGATATAACTTAATTCTTATATTACAATAGATGTATCACATTATTCGACTCAAACATAGAGATACAGGTGATGCATTGATAAAAATTTATTTTTAGACTTTGCTCGATGCTAATAGACAATAATATCATTTATCATTTACTAGCAAGTGTTTATTCTTCTATAATCTGTTTGAATTATATACTTTAATAAGGAAAAACTATCTTTGTAATCGATCTATCGTGTCTCACTTTCCACAAGAGGAAATAAACAGAAATGAAAATGTTTAATTATCATTTTTTACATAAGAATTAAAACTTTATTGAGATAGACTTGTTGATATTGATGTAATGCATTTATGGTGAATGGTTTTTGTATCTGATTACTTTCCGTGTACACGTCATTGACTATGCGTTTAAAAACATCAGTGATTTCGACATTTTCTTGGGCAATATTTCTTAATAAGTGTTTGCTGAACAATTCACTAGTGGTTGTGTCATTCTCAGCACAGGCAAATTGAATCAATGTTCCTGCTCGTGGTGCCAAGCTATGTAAACCTTTGTCTTCAACAATAGCTAAAGAAACATGAACAACATATTACGAGATTATTAACGAGCGAACTTACTATTTGATGTTAAGTGATCTTTTATCAAATATGGTCTGCAACAATCCAAAATAAATATAGTCACATAAGATGGATTTTTCTCTACTAAACGAACCAATCCTGTGTTAGCAGAAGTTGCAAGATCTTCAACATCTCTATCAGTTTCTATTCGAGTATCATCAATAGGTATTAAATAATTTTTGTCTTTGATCGAGTATCCATGTCCAGAGAAATAGAATAATACGAAGTCACCATCTATAATTGTTTCAGCAAATTTCTTGATATTTTCCTTCATATCTTCATCTGTGCGTACGTCAGTGTACATCGTGACTTTAAAATTAATTTTATTAAGCATATCCCTCAGATCTTCAGCATTTTTGACAGAATGACTTAACTGATCATTAGGACGACTGTAACTATCGTTACCGATGATCAGTGCTAATTTTCGATGATATAATGAGCTTCCGTTAGTATATAACATGTTCTATCGGTATCTGAAATAGAAAATACTATAGTTTTTATGTTTCTGAATCTATAGAAAACTATGTAACAGAAAGAAAGGGCTTTTACGATATATTATTCCGGTATGTCGTCTGTTGTTCTTCTAGCATACTTCAAAATTAATTCAAATGTCTAAGAATATGACCATAATCTCTTTTCAAATCCTATGAAATGCAGTTATATTGCGTTCTTCATATTATTATATTAAAAAGCTACTGAGTTAGCCATCGAAAGAAGCTTCTTATTATCTGTTACTTGTGCTTTTAACAAATGATTCGTAATATCGCTTGTCATTGCGATTGGAATCACACTTTTCTTCTCGAGAACATTGAATATCTAATTACAGGAAGAACATCAATGGTTTTTACTCCTGGAATTAGATTTTTTTCCCTTACATCACAACGCACATATTACAGTCAAAGAAACTTTTCTCAGTCGTTTGATATCCATATTTGTTCAATGTAGCACTTGTCCTGAGTTACGTTTGTTCGATTTTATGTGTATGAATTCATTCTGTCGCACTCTATTACCAGTGTTTTCATTTGTTTAACTGATTGTTTCTCATAAAGAACGTAACCATGAATTTATATACCGAAAGAATTCGATGTTCTCGGTACCTGAAACGACAGACTAAGCGAATGGTTTATATTATTCTATAGTACGCATGCCTAACAGCTTTGAACTGACCAAATCCGAGAATCTCGGAATCGGTCATTTCTGAGTTCGGTCGTTTTTGGTCGAGGATTATGCGGTTCCAGGTGTTTTGAAGATGTTTCAGATTATTTTATCGACCCTTCTGAGCACTATGTAGCGATGATACCTGTAACTTGTTAACCGCTATAGAAGGGTACTCTTCATAATTTTCTAAGGGATGCGGATAATAACCTTGATAAATTTTTAAGAACTCTCTAAGTCATTCTTACTAATTGTATCGCAATTACCTCAAACTAGGAACTGCAGTTTCTTATCAGAGAATACATCGTAGTGTTCTTTACAGCACTTAACAATTTTATGTGGAGATGAGATTGAACATTTTTACTATCGGTTGACTTGTGCATGTATATAGTTACCGTAACATATGCACAATCTGTTTCGAAGTATCGGATGAATGAGAAACGTCATTAAGATTAGAGATGCAATAATGACGGTAAAACATTGGTTCATCGACTATCGGCGTCGCACTCATAGATGCTACCGTACTTAGGATATCTCCGCACCATCAGTGTACGGTACAGAAAGAGCCTTAAAATTCACCGACCTTCGATGGCAGTCTCTAATGGAAATTCTAAGTTACGTCTACGTTGATCTTGAAGAGCAACACAAAGAGTGACTGTACAAAGAAAAAACGTTAACTTTTCATTTTTCTATTACTCAAGCACACAGCAAAGGAAAAGACGATGCTTCTATGCGCAAAAAGCGCACATATAATTAAATTAAAACAAAAGTTGTTTTCAGAAGACCAATAAATTCAAGGATATCAAATATAATTAACTTCTCTTTCCTTACAAATGAATGTATTTTTTACATTAGAAGGTGGGTTTTTATGATTAAAAGTGTCCACTTTTTTTTAATACTGTTAGCTTCAAATAGCATCTTTTACTCTACACTCTTATTACCAATATTCTACAAATCAAACTGAAAATTCAAAACCATAGCAACCACGGTTTTCTCTATCAATAAGAAAGAATACATCCCATTCCGCGATGTTGCACATTGCGGAACCAGTTCTGTGTCCGAAATTGGTAGAACTGGTTCTCGAATGTGTAACATCGCAGAATAGGATGACTGCTCAGGTAGATTGAGAAGTCCTGCTTCAAATATTCTGAAACGCGATTTGTCCTGAACTTAATAGTATGAGTGTACCGTCACCATTATGATTACGTTTCTTTCGGCTATAGAATCGTCTGTAGCTTTAGACATATAAAGATCATTTTATAGGATATTTCAGCTATAGATAGAACATGGCAAGTTCCCAAAGCAGTTCATTCAGTTGTCAAAAGTTAGCGTTGATCATCGGTAATGGTAATTATAATCGAACAGACAATCGACTCGATCAGGTTATCGAGAATGTTAAAACTCTGAGTGATTCCCTCAAGACAATCGGTTTCAATGTCACAACAGCATATGACTTAAAAAAACATGAAATGACTACGACTATCATTGATTTTTCCAGAATTATCAAGGATAGTGATTTGGTCTTATTCTACTTTTATGGCCATGGGTATCGCGTCAAAGATAAAAACTACTTGATACCTATTAGTGATACTCAAATAGAAAAGGATAGAGATGTTGAAGAGTTTGCTATTGACTTTGAACGAATACTTGAGCGTCTAGTAGGATGCAATCAATCATATGTAAATATATTTATCTTGGATTGCTGTGGAACTTATTTATTGAAAAGCGTATCAACATCAAATTGTAAGTACTACCGTCAATACTCTGCAGCATCGATGTTCGTCTTTATTTAGCTATGAAGGAAAACAAAGGTCTGCATGAAATCAAACCAATTGATGGTACATTTATTCAGTTTGCTTGTGGGACTAATGAAGAAGTGCATAATAACTTGTTCACCAAACATTTGCTAAAAAATATTACACAAGAAAATACTAATATCTCCGAACTTTTTCAACACATAGCAGAAGATGTGCAAAAGGAAAGCAATAAGAACCAACGACCATTGTCTATAAATGGATTACGTCATCATCAGAAAGTGTATTTGAACGAAGTTATTTTACCTATTCAAAGTAAGTCTAGAATGGTTTACACAAAATTTCTAAAATAAAACTTAAATGTAACTATCAAGAACCTTGCTGTCAGAATCAGATCTATTTGCAAATCAGGACAAACACTTCATTCTAATGTTCGCATTGCTAGTTTTATGCATACCATAAAAACATTGTTCAATTAGTATTATCTGCTCACTCCAACCGCTCTTGTACTCAGAGATATTATTAATCGACAGAATTTTTCATTTTTCATCCAGGACATCTTACTGTTAGCCATTTACGTTAAAAGAAAAGTTTGAGAAAAAAATCGATAGTTTTCAAACAGTTTTAAATAGCTTCAGAGATAAAGAATGGTAAGACACAAAAGTATATGATGACAATATTATTTGTAGATGTTATCAACGTATTTGTCGAAAAAAATATTGATCATTGATTCGATGTCTTCATTAATTGTATATTACTTAAGAAAAAATGTATGTTGAAAAAAAAAGATTGTGTTAAATAAAAAGGAATGGATGACACTTTTGTCTAATTAATATTGTCATAGAAAAGAAACGAAGTAATACTCTATCTCTGTGGTGATTTTGTTAATGATTGTTTTGAAGGATAAAGAGTTAATCGATCTACTACTCTAGCTTGTTTGTAGCGCACTACAAGCATTGTGATGATTCAGAGTAGTTTAGGCCTAACCATAAACATGCTACTTGATATTTATATCAAACGATTTTGTATAAAAAATAGCTTGTAGTGGGGTGTCTGGAATGAAGAATTGGAAGGTCTATCAGCTAATAATACCTTTGAGTTATATGACGGTTCAAATGGGTCAGAAAGTAATTTTGACAGTTGTAAGTAGGATATGATAATGCATCTAAGTTTATTCTCTTTCTCGTAGAAAAGAGTCCAGTAAACATAAATTGACTGATTACTTGCATGTCCGCATAAGGTCAAAAAAAACATTTTCTTTATGTTTTCCATAAAACTTAACTAAAGGATAATCAGAGGTAGAGAATTCAAATCTGAGTTCAGTTTTGTGAGATGTTTTTGATAATCAATTTTTTTCCTGAAAGGAGCGGTTGACCGAAGTGTAATTTGAATCCGTTGCTAGTCTACGAGAAAGAGTTAAGCGATTCTTTAGAGGAGCGTTACTTGTCTTGTAACTTTTTCTGGAATCTTTTCTAGGTATTTGACAGGGCGCACTAGCTACCACTCTCATACTTTAGACTAATAGACATTGTAGCGACAAAGAATGACAGATAACCTATGCGGACGACTAAACAATGGCTAAGCAATATTAATTGTTTGGGAGATTTCTTAGAAATTTATAATCGAGTTTTACAGCATTGATTTTTGTGTTATTTAAAATTATTTTCTAATTTACAGCGTGGGATGAAGTAAAACAAGATGAGATAAAATCAATATTGCAAAAACAGGAAGAACTACAAGCCTGTTTCGACAATTATCCAGATATTGACGACATTGCTAATCAAGAAACGGCAGATATTAAACGTGCTGAAAAACTTACACAATCTATACTATCGAAATCACCATCAGGAAATCCATCCGAAACTGATACAGTATGTCATGTCATAAACACTTTACTTCGACATGAAAATCAAGAATGCCTATTTTTCGACTCTCGTGAAGGTGTAAACCTTTATGATGCATCAAGAAATTTATCTGATCTGAGCATTAATGATAGACCATTCATTTTAAAACTAAATAGTAGTGATGAGTTTATCAATCAGAAAGACGTAACAGATACGCAATACGATATAAAAGTTATTAAAACATTGGATCGTGTAATTGAACAAAAACAGTCACATCCAGTTATTGATGAAATACGAGAACGATTATCGAGAGCACATAATATTGATAAAAGCAAAATTGTTTTGAAAAATGTGTATATGGGATCATTCAATATAGTTTACACGGTTGTAGATTTAGCAACTAATGTAACTAAAAGATTAGGTGGTCTTTCGAAAAAATTAAAGGAACAATTCAAACAATTCAAAGCTGCAAAAATTCATCCACTTTTGTATCGACCATTATTTGATATATCACAGTTTGATGATCGCGGGAATAAAAAATTTTCTCAACAAGAAGAAACATTTGAAGTTGGTCCACTTGAACGAACTAAGTCGTATATTCAACCAGTTGGTTGGACACGATATGGATTGAAAGTTTTAGGCAAGTTTCCTCATGACGAATGGCTACACCCATTTGGAAATCCTGGAAATTGGTACAGAGCTTATCATGGAACAAAAAATGCCAAAGCTGAAGATTTCAATAATCCGAGTGCGTCATTTCATGCTCAATATGTCTCTATTGATGCTACTTCTAATATTTATAAAACTGGATTTTGCGAAGCAAGAACTGCTGTTTTCGGACCAGGTGTTTATTGTTCTCCAAAGCCGACTTTTGTAGAGAAAACTTATGCTGCCATAGCAAAATTAGATACAAGGCTCGGACTAAAAACTTTTAAAATTATGCTACAAGTCGCTGTCAATCCTGATCGTGTCAAATTTGCCAACGAAGATATATGGGTCGCTCAACATTCTGAAGATATTCGAACTTATGGAATACTCATTAAAGAAGATTTGACATAACATATTCAAAAGTTTTGACTTACTATGAGTAGCCCAGATCAAATGAACCACTTTTGTGTTCTCTCTTTTAGTGCCTTACATATTTTTTCAAAGAGAAAAAGAACGAGAGAGAAAAGGTGTATTTCTGTACTGCTTCCTACTTCTCCGTAGGGCTTCATACTTTCCGACATACATATTTGTTCATATATACTATTCGTTTCAAAAAAAGGCACATGAATATGTTTTGAATAACGTTTTATAGGAACAAGATACAGAGCTACACTTTTCACTGTTTTTTCACGATGAACATCAAGCACTGCTTATTTAAGAGATAAATTTTAACAAATTATACGAATCAAATCACTGAATCAGCCTCATTACAACAGGGAAGACCGCAGTTTTTCATAACGAAAGAGTATTTCGATGCCCAAAAACATGATGTTGCCATTTGACGATACCCTGCCGCTATGGGTCAAAATTTTATGAAATTGATATTTTGTCTCTTTTTAAACATTTATTCATGAAGTCCACACAAGAAAATCAACTGACATATATGTGAGACAAGATAAACATATGAAAGAAAACATTAATACAATAGAATACATATAAAATACAAAGCTTGTCAGTAAGTCAAACGATTTAATCTCGTAGTAAACCATAGGACTTCACCCATGCTATTGCTTTACGATTGAATTCGGCTCTATTGTAGTGATATTCGTAAGTAGTTTCTTTAAAAATAGAAATAAAAAACGTTTTCTTACTGACTACAAACATATTTTCGCATTATTGAGGATATAATCTATTCATGGATTATCAATTAAATTAAGAATAACTTTGATGATTTCTATGAGTGATATTTTCGAGATGTAGAAACCATCGCTTCTAAGGAGGATGTCAAGACATATTCTTCCATCGACATCGAAATTTGGATAACAAATATGTGTAATAAATTGAACTTCAAGTGAATTCAACGGATACTTTGGCGTTAGTATGATTTCGATTTGAAAAGCAACTTGATTATAAATATTTGAATTTAGGCATATTCTTCCAAGAATGTTGATGTCTGTTGTCGCATACGTTTCATTATCCAAAGATGATTTATCAAGCATTGTTTTTGGTCGATCTGCTAAATTTTCTTATTGAAAATGAAAAGAATTCTCGATTAGTTGGTTTAGTTGTTTTTCCATCTGATAGTGGTATTGGATTTACACAAACCATTCAAGTACCTCCACCATATGCGAACTATGTTTCTAAATCACCAACAATTAATTTATCAGTTCGAACAGCTGTTAATTATGGTTATCGAGGCATGAGAAATCTTCCATCACTCATGTCAAGATCTGTCTCATCCGATAGTTTAGGTGTAGCACTTCAATCAGCCGTGAGCGAAATTGAACGACAATGTTTATTATCTGATGACCAATTTGTCTTCGATTTTGCCAATGCTATTACTGGAGGATCACAAGGACTCGGTGGTTGAACTGTTTTTGCAACCGTATGTTTGAGAACGATCCATTCATTGATACGATTTCTTGATTTATATTTTTTTTTAAGGCAACGAACTTTCCTGCTCTGATTGGCCATGGTATAGCTTTATGACTATTGGATTTATTGGCCCATGTGGAATTAATCCTCCACATATTTATCCACGTGCTACTAAAATCAATTTTTCTGTTTCGGACGTATTTCAAATAGAGTTCTTCTAATAAAATGTAGCTCGTTTTATTATGAATACGATCGATACTAACAAAGCGACTCTATTTCCTCATGGTGCCGTTCATTTCGAATAAAATTTATCATGTGAACCAGCCATGTTTGTTGCTGCTTTTAATTCCACTGATCCAGATGTTCAAACGGTTGCTGATGCATTTTTTGGAGGTTTACCAGCCGATGTTGTTGGTGCAAGTCTTGATAATGAAAAAATGTCGACAAATATGTGATCTTTGAGTAAATCCATATTAAAAAGTCAAAAATAAAAGGACAAAGTTTTTTTATTGTAATGTGTTGTTTTATCTAGAAATAAACTTTCGTTTTATACCGTAAAAATATGAAGGATGATTTTTTTTCCATCGGGAATAGTTGCCTGCTATTTTTGATGAAGATTTTCAATTTGGATAAGAATCATTCTAGCGATCTCTCTCTGAACTGATTGGTGAATTTAAATCTTGATTCATCACGTTTTTCTTCTTCTATATATATATATATATAGATAGATAGATCGATGAACATTGCTTGTTTGACTAGATTCATTCGTCTTTCAACTATGATCATGGGTCGATATTATCGAACAAGAAAATGATACGATATCATTACTGTTGGAATCAAATCCGATCTTGGTTCGTTATTTGGTGCTATGAAACGATTGCACCGTTACGGAAAACAATCTGAGGGTGTGTTAAATCTAAAGGACTAATGTGCTCGTTGTATTGCACTGATTCAAAACGACCAAATGAAATGCTGTTTTATTGCTTATTTACCAGCATATTTATTCAAATATATAAGAAAAGATATTTTTGATTTACGACGAGCTGAATTTGTCTTGAATTATTCGAAAGATTTTGATTTGTGCAAATCATGTTCAACTGTCAGTTATCAACAATGATCAACAATGAAATGTCGATGTCCGCAAGTGAAAGCTGTGATTCGTACATTAAATAATTCTTTTTCCAATCGACTAATGAATGAAAAAAAAAATTTGAATTGATGTATAAAATACTCGATGTTGAAGATGATTATTACATGGATAAAGATGATGTACCTCATTGTTTTCTTTATCTTTCACCAGCGGAATATTCCGACACAAAATCAACAATTGAAAGAGATAATATCGAAGGATATATTTCGTCTCTAACATTTCACTTTTTAAATGGTCAAATATTCATTGAAGAGAAATTTTTATTTGTTTATGTAATGTGTTTGATGGATGCTTTTCGAATTGATCATGATCAACCTGAATTGATTTTCTATCATCATCCAGAGATTACATATGATTTATGAGCATAGATCTGTTTTATTTAGATTTGCCTTGTAAAATTGATTAGATTTTTAATTAATAAACATTAGTCATGCGATAAAAAGCATTTCTTTGTAATGATGATGAGGTGAAACTAGAGAAGAAATAAATAGTATTCACACATGCTCTCGTCTATTTTCATTTCGTGTCGGTCTTCATACATTGCACACGTGTCATGAAGTTTGGATTAATCGGACCTAAAAATAAGCAACTGGTTGTTCAAGAAATCGCTGTAAGTCATGATGTTTTTTAATGAAGATTTAGAAAATAAATGGATTGGTTTTTTCTTTTGATTAAACGCATGTTCCACAGAATTCAACCGATTGAAAATATGTTCATTTTGGATTAGCCAAGCCAGGATCAATTGTTGGCTGTGATTTTGCTGATGAAGTCGCTGAAGTAAGCAACAAAGCTACTGGTGAATATCTCAGGATTGAATCGTTCGAAAAGAAACAAAATTTTGATTTAGGTAATTATACCAAAGGTAAACGCGTAGCTAGTTGTTTTCAAAATGATCTCAACCCGGAACTCGGTCTTCCTGGCGCCTTTCTGAATATGTTGTTATCGAAGTATCAATTGTTTTTCGTTATCCATCGACCCTATCACCAGAATCGGTGGCTAACATTCCTTTAGCTTTGATCACAGCTGCTCTTGATTTATTTCATCAAATGAATTTACCTTTACCATCAGCTTCTTCTGTACTTCCCGTTCTCGTTTGGGCTGCTAGGGCAAGTGTTAGTTAATATGCTATTCAATTAGCTAAGGCAGCTGGTTGTTTCATGATAACGACTGCATCATCTGCTCGTCATATTTATTTGAAAGAACTTGGTGCCGATGTCTATTTTAACTACAAGGATCCTAATGTTGTTGTTCAAATAAAAGAGGCAAGCAAGAATGATTTAGCTTATGTATTCGATTGTATTTTTTGAGAAAAGGAATCACTTGCACAAGTATGTTCAACGGTGACAAATAAAAATTCACAAATAGTGAACATTTTACCGAGTACATTCGTTGATATACCAGCACATATCAAAGAACGTCGAGTCTTAATGTACACTATTTCTGGACGTGAATTACATTTTGGTAAGCAAATTTTCAATGCCAAACCGAAAGACAAAGAATTTGCTGAAAAATCCTGCAAACTGCTCTTCGATGTCTCGTTGCCTCAAAGCCATGTCCAAACCAAACAAAGTGACGAAGATTCCAGGTGACCTCAATGGAATCGAAGATAGTTTTAAATGAATGATGGAAAATAAGATTGCAGCGAAAAAGTTGGTTTATACCATAGCTGAAACCATGACCAAGAAATAAACATGACCATTTTTTTCTATAGTTTTAACGTAATAAAAAGAATTATTCACATAAAGTGCAATATTATGGAACAGGATGCATTCTCTTTATTTTTTATCACTAAGTACAAACATTTTCCGCCCTATTGATTTGTATCAATACGATAGCATAATAATTTGAGAGGAAAAAAAAATTTTACTCATTTGAAACACATCAAGAAATGGGCACTTATCTACTATTTAAAACGGACTGTTTCGATGAAAGATCGCGTTGATGCTGAGTTATTGTCATGATTATTGTTCTCTTCATTTATATGTACATATATTTTAATAGTGTGTGCTTTTGTACAACCGGGATGGAGGTAGAAGTTTTTTACAATCATTTTCAACATCATAAACGTTACATTCATCTTGTTTTGATTGGTTTAAAAGCACTAAAAGCACGGTCACATTCATTAGAATCCATAGAAAGAATTGTCAGAACCCAGAGAATACGTAGGAAAAACAAAAAGAAAACATTTCAACTGAATAAATGTATTATCTTGGTCACGTATACTCGACAACAATAGCCGCAAAATCAGTTTTCATATATGCATCACATTTATCTACTTTCAAAACATACTATTGAAATTTTTTTCTCTCTACAAAATCAAGTTAAAATGCAACTTTCACTTAAGGAGAGAAAATATATTGAAATTCCTCAAACTATACTCTACGAAAAATTCCGAAGAGAAAGGCAAAATATGAGAAAAATTTAGGAGTATCAACCTCTTTCGCCCGTCATTCTACTCTCTGACTGTATATTCTGCTTGTTGGAATTTTACGTTTTATATGTATGTCGTAAGATTGTTCGTCACCATGTCGACCTTATTTAATATTATTTTCTTTCTTATTTGGCTTTTTTTTCCTTGGTTTTTTCCAGCTGCATAGTGGGAAGAAAATATCTCCTACAAAGACCGAGAATTTTTGTTATTATCATCATTTTCGAGTTCGATAAGCGTATTAGTCGGTATCATTTTTCAATATAATAATATGCAAGTACGTCGTTTTACTAATAATCATTCTGAGCAGGAACTGATCGATGGGTTTCAACAGGTAAGAATACATAGAATGTATAAGATCGTTATCTAGACCAATCATCATTTGTTTTACGAAGGCCATATACATGCAATCTTATCGTGGTCAGTTCAACGAATTGAGAATGTTTCAAACGATTTTAGACGGTGTTTTTCTGGCACCAGTAACCTAATCTTCATTAGCCTGCGAAGGGGTAAGTAATCGAACATTTTTTCTATATGAATATATATATAGAGATTATTTGTTTGTAAATCAAAGAAGATCGACAGAGAAATCTCGTGATGATCGGCTATGATTTACGTCTTCAACATAATATTATTTGGCAAACTCTTGAAAGAAATTTTAGGAAATTTTTAGCTCGTCATCTCAAGATTGATAGATCAAGTGTTCAGATCGAAGGGGTTTTGTCAACTAACAATTGTACTTGGTTTATTATGCAACGTACCGGGTTACCGGACAGAATGTCGCAAGACAAATCGTTGCGGACAAATCGTCGCATGGACAAATCGTCGCAGGACAATTCGTTGCAAGACAAATCGTCGCGGACATATCGTCGCATAGACAAATTGCTGCAATAATAAAATACAATATTTCATAACGCTACATTGTTATTTCTCAGAAAATGTTTTTCTGAAATAAAGTGTAAATGAATAAAAAAACATTTGTTTCCTGCTATAAAGTAACTTGAAAGAACTGAAGCCGACGGTGCTACTAATTAAGTTTTGTCCATGCAACAATTTGTCCGTGCAACGATTTGTCCATGCGACGATTTGTCCGTGCGACGATTTGTCCATGCGACGAATTGTCTTGCAACGATTTGTCCATGCGACGATTTGTTCGTAACGATTTGTCCGCGACGATTTGTCTTGCGACATTCTGTCCTAGCGCCCATACTATGGGCTATTTAATTTCAGTCTGAATTTATCAAATACAAATAATACTTGATTTCAAATTGAAATGTGAGTCTAGGGGGAAGGGAGAGGGTGAAGGGGGTGACTGAGGGTGAGGGGGTGGGCGAGGGTGAGGGTAAGCTTGAGTTTTGGGAGACTTTAGATTTTAGCCCCGCCTATACAGGGGACTAAGGTTTGTGCCAAGGAACTAAGGCGGGACTTTGCGGAAATATGCGGGACTGAGGGTTTTAAGTAAGACTGCGTAGTATCAAGCGCGAAACGTCTGATTCGGAACGCATTGCTGTGGTTTTTTTAAATTTAGAATTCAAATTTTAAATAAAAAAGACCAGACTCGGAAATGGGCTCTTGCAGTGGCTAGTGTTACTAGGAATGTACCGAGCCCGAACCTCTCAGTCTCGGTCGGTCTCGGTCTCAGTCAGTCTCGGCCTCGGTCTAGTCTCGGTCTTCTGGATTTCCGTTTTTTCGATTCATGTTGAATTGTTCTTTTTCTTGGATATTATTGGTGAAGAAATTTTTCATGTTGATGACACTAATTTCGTTAAATGTGGCTGATTTGACCGAGTTTTCAGAAGAAATGAATATTTTTTTAATAAAATGATTCAAATAATATATAAAAATATTTATAGAATGGAAAGCCGAGAAAGGACAGATACAAAGATAGTGTCTTTAAAAACCCGAGACTGACCGAGACCGACCGAGACCGAGAGTCTCGGTCTCGGTACATCCCTAAGTGTTACTGCTATAGCGTTCGTGACCATTCGTATGATAAGGGCAAGTTAAATAATAGACCTGTTAATTCAACCAGTGATAGACTACAGCCATAGAATCTGCATTCGTCTGACTAATTATAGATGATAATAAGAAAAAATAAATAAAAAGAGTAGATATAAGTCTTGATTTTTCTTTCGTCAAATAAAATATGCAATAATTGGTATACGTGAGAGAGTTTACTCGATGTATGTCTCTTTTACAATTTATTTCAAAATCGTGTCAAATTGTGTTTACTGATTTCAACAACACACAAAAAAAAGTTGTGAACCGAGTTTAATATCGGATGGAGAAGAGAAAGTACTAGCACCATTTTTGCTGCTAACAATGAAGATGCCAGTCGAATTACCTTTACAAAAAAAACTGAATTTGAGCAAAGAAGCTGATTTGACTCGTGATTCAACAAGTGCACAGTCATCTACGTTGTCTTTATCTTGTTTTGTTTGTTCTTTTTTTCTTATTTCTCTCACATTCGATGTAAAGATAAGATTTATCTAATACAACATGTTTTAACTTCTCTATTGTTTCACACAAAATAATGTCTGAAAAGAGACTAAATGAAGGTTCGGTGTCTGGTATGAGTAATGTAACAGAAATGGCATCATCAATGAATATACTGTTTTTATTTACGCTTGTTCTAGTCACAAAAAGGAGCAGAAAAGATGTTTCATCGATTTTGGAATCAACCGAACAGATGATGACGACTGCGATAATATCAAAAGAAGATTCTGCACAATTTCATATTGATAATTATGAAATTGTTTGGTTTAGTTCTCATTCTGAAAATTCAACGATACTAAGTAGACTGTGTCATATTCATGACCATATGAAAGTCTTTGATAAGTTTGATAGTTGTCAAGAATTTATCCAGTTAATCGATCCATCGAAATTGAAAACAATGTTCTTAGTGACAACCTCTGATTCATCAATCGATACATTGATAGAAACAGTCCATGATCTCAATAAAATTTCATCGATTTCCTATTTATCAAATGGTAATCTTAATGAAGAGAGATGCATTTCACAATATTCAAAGGTAAAGAACAAATTTTTATCAACAAAATCTCCATCATTTTTCTTAAGTTAAAATCTACCCAACTCTTCCCTCATTACTCAAATCTTTATTACTTGATATTCAACCATATTCGAAAGGGAATGAAAATAATATTTTTCACTTCGCTGATAGTAGAAAAAGCGATCGCACGACGGATAGTTTTGAATCCTGGTGGAGTAATTTTATAAATGTTCTAGTACATTTACCCTATTCTGAAGATTGTTTTCAACGATTCATCACGGTAATGAAAGAATGTTATCAGAATAATCCATCAGAATTAAAAAATGTACACACATTTGAACAAAATTATTCTTTAGCAACGAAAAATCCTCTTCAAGAATATACCAAAGATACATTTCTCTATCGTTTTGTTAATGGTGCTCTGAGACAACAAAACATCAGTGCTACTTTTCTGTTTGGTTTCTTCTTACAAGATCTTTACAAACAATTAAAAAGCGAACATAAAAAATGACTTGAAAAACATTTGGAAACGTCATTGATAACTGTATATCGTGGACAATTTATTTCTAAAAGTGAAATTCAACGATTCATCGAAAACAAAGAAAGAATTATTAACACTAGTTTACTATCGACAAGTCTAAGTCAAACGATTGCCGCAGAATTGTACCTTGGTTCTTGCGAAGTCGATGATGAAATACAATCTCTTCTATTCGAAATCGAACTTGATCTAACAAAGGAATCTTTTCCATATGCTGATATTTCAAGATTAAGTTGGTTTCAAATTGAAGATGAAGTCTTACTAATGCCTTGTCTAGAATTTTCCGTACAAGCGAATACTATTCATTATGATGAAACAAGAAAAGTTTGGCATGCAAAGTTAAAATTAAAATCTGATACAATTGAGAAGGAAGATGAACGAATGCATCAAGGTTAGCATCAACGAAGAATAATCAAAAACTATATTTATTCATTAACTCAAACCTTAACTCATATCAGTCACGCAACAAATGAACATATTCAATCGTTATTTAATGAATTACTTCAACTATATCCAACAGAGAAATGGATTTCTGCAGTCAAATTGTGGTCTTTAGCTAATGAAAATAATACTCATGTTGTTAAGTATCGACAAGCATTAGAAAATTATCAAGAGGTATTGAAATTGTGGTCGATATTTATCGATGATGTTGAATTAAACTGTCACATTGATATTGGTCATATTCATTATGAAATCGCCCATGTAACTCTGAAACGCAGACTTAACGCGTCTAAACGCGTTTAGTCTGCGTCTGAACGCGTCAAATGTTTCAAAATATAGTGTGCCGCGTCTAAACGCATCCAATGCACGCGTTCGGACGCGTTTGTAGCAAGAGTTATACGGAGACGCGTTTATAACACAAACGCGTTTGGTTTATGCAATGCATCAAACGCGTTTCTAAGCGTATGGATCAAGAAAACATGTTTAGACGCGTTTCAAAAACGCGTTCTGATGCGTTTGAACTAAGAAACGCGTTTAAGGTACGAACATTTCTCTATATAGGAGAGCTCCCAATGCGTTTTCTGCGTTTTAATTATTAGTCCTGATTAAACGCGTTTATAGTATCAATTTATCTCATTTCTGAAAAGGAACAAACGTGTTTAAACCCATCTCTCTCACCGAAACGGTCAAAAACGCGTCCACAAATATGTTTTGTATAAAGATAACTATGAGTTTAGAAATAATTTTTAGAATGCTCGAACAAATTTGACAATATTTATTAATTCGACATAATCCATGAAAGATTTTTATAAAAATATGATCTAATTACCACATAGTTTAGAAAAAGTATAGTTGATTTTTTCCAAGTATTTTTCCAATGATCTTTAATCATTTTGTGGAATGTAATAAAGTGGTCAGATTAATAATAATAATCTTTATGATCCTCTTTTCAAACGAAATCATTACATTCCTTGGATTAGAAAGTATCTTTTATCAGTAGAAGTTTTTAATTCAGTTCAATTGAAGAATTTTCTATCAAAGATATGTTGGTTGAAA
Organism: Macrotrachela quadricornifera; assembly: GCA_022393335.1. Taxonomy (NCBI): domain Eukaryota; kingdom Metazoa; phylum Rotifera; class Eurotatoria; order Philodinida; family Philodinidae; genus Macrotrachela; species Macrotrachela quadricornifera. The sequence continues at coordinate 32,650 of JAJEKB010018005.1, forward strand.
AATAAAGTTTTCACATATAGAATAAAACGAAAATAACGATTATTCAGAAATGATAGTCAAATTTGAGTAGTTGATTCAAATTATTGCTTGAGCAAATAACAAATAGGAATATTTAAAAATTCACCAAGAAAATTGAAACTAAGAAGCATAATTATATTTTTATTAGTTTTATAAATAAAAATAGTTTCCACGAATTTATTAAACTATTTTTCTCTTCAACGAAATTAATTTATCTTTCTTCAAGATATATAGTCTAATTTCATTTGTTTTGTTTCCTTCAATCAAAAAGTCTACATTTTATCTTTTGAAAATTATCAGAAATATAAATTATTAATTAATATTGAAGGAGATTTATGATTTGTCATACAGCAGATTTCTCTTGAAATAAGTTTTAAAAGGTTGTCTTATTAAAAGAGAAATCTAAGTTATACATAGACAAATCAATATAGCTCATTGGTTCAAGTAAGTAGACTTCTAATCTAATGTCTTATGTTCTAGCTTCACTCGTCGCACAATCTAAACGTATGTATAAAAATCAAATAAATGTCATAGACGTTGCCTCGTGCAAGAGATGATCATGATATGAAGATGATGATGACATAGATCGAATCTGCAGGAATGGGATAGAATTTTTTTCAAAAAAAATTAAACGCGTTTAGACGCGTTCAAGAAAAGAAACGCGTTTGAACGCATCTGACAGACGCGTTTGGACGCGTCAAATGTTTCAGTTCCGACGCGTTTAGTGCGTTTATTGCTTACGTTTTAAACGCGTTTCGGATGCGTTTACAAACGCGTTTAATCCTAAAAAAATTTCACATGGGCGGTGATATTTATTTTGAATATGAGAAAGACTTCGAGAAAACTAGAGAGAATTTTGATCTAGCTATTAGTCATTGTCAACAAGCAATTGATATTGGTTTGACACATTCGGAAGAGCTTAGCATCTATCAACTTCTATTTGATATGTGTAAGAAAAAGATTTATACAATGATATTGAGTAAAGATATTCGATTAGAACAGGAAAAATCTCAAAGTCATCCAATGGTTATCAAATACTTGAAATTACTTTTGGATAGTCAATTAAAATGTTATTATATTGCTGATAGACGTATCGAGTTGACTGTCGAAGAATTAAGCGAACAGTATGAGCTAGCAGATATGGATGAAGAAGTATTAACTTTATACAAGAAATTATTCGAACTTCATCGGAAAGATAATGACGAAGATTCTGAACAAATTATTGAATTATTAAATAATATCATTGGTATTTATTTCCAAAGAAACGATTTTTATCATGCTCGAGAATATCAATCTATACTCGACAATTATATACACTCTTATCCTCAAGTCACAGTCGATGATTTCTGTGTAGATTACAGACAGACTAAAGAACAATTTATTCATCCTGATGATGCCGCTCCTCGTATAAGACGTTGGAGCGTTATTAATCGTTAGTTCAAGCACAAATGTCGATGATTTGCATTTTAAACTTGGATTACGCTCTTAATTCATTTTTTTTCTGTACAATATGTAACACTCAAAGCATAATTTTATTTTTAAAAATTGATGCTAATGTCTTAGAAAATAAGATTTTATTGTCAATAATGAGCAAATTCAACTTAGTATCCTTGATGGACTTGGAACGATCTCAAAAATGTTCAAGACTATATAACGAGTCAATTACAAATAACATTTTCATACATTGATATTCATTGAAATGAAAATGAATCGAATCATGTCATAAATAATCCCTGATACGAATGATACTTCTAGAAATTTTCCTACAAAATTTATAATCATGTGTGGAATTAAGTTATACAAAACTTTTTTTTCATGATAATATTTAATATTTAGGTAGGTAAAACATGCCTGTTACATGTACTTCTGAATATTCTACAAAACCAAAAGCAATTCCAGATCAATGATTCACGTTCTTTTTTGTTACAATTTTAATATTTTCTTCCACACTTCGGAGATGAGAATGGTTAGATGGTAATGTACGTTGTCGAATATCTAGTGCACGTTCATAATATAAATGTTCTTTTTAGTAATCTTTCATATTATAATACACTGAATCGATGTTGTTGTAACACTCAGCTAAATGAGGATGATTTGAAGAAAGACTTTTTTGATAGACCTCAAGGGATTTTTCCTAAAATAGAAATGCTTTCGAGTACTGTTTAATGTTGTAATACACTAAACTGATGTTGCTGTAAGAAACAGTCAGATTAAGATGATTTGAAGGAAGGATCTCTTGTCGAATTTCAAGTGCCTTTTCATGGAACGATAGTGCTTTTGAATACTCAACCATATTAGCATATAATCCCGATATGTTGTTAAAACAAGTAGCCAAATCGGGATGATTTACAGGGAGAGTTTGTTCAAAAATGTTCAGTGCTTTTTCGTGAAATAATAGCGATTTCGAGTACTCTCTCAGTTTGTCGTAGACACCACCACTTTTACTGTATGAAATAACAAAATCAGCGTGATCTTCATGAAGAGTTACTTATTGAATCTCAATTGCTTTTTTGTAAAACGAAAGTGCTTTGCAATATTCTCCCATACTTCCATACGCTCCGTCGATGTTGATATAGGAAATAGCCAACGAAGGATGACTTTGTGGATAAGTTCTTTGTTTTATTTGAAGTTCTTGTTCGAAATAGCAGATAGCCTTCTGATAATCACCTTCAATATTATTGAGATACCCAAGGTTACTGTAATAAATCATTTTTTTACTTCATCACATATTTGTTCGATTAGTACTTTGAATAAAGTTTCGAACTTATCCACTCACTTCCCCAGTTATCATTAGTAGTGTACTCAATCTGTCCCATCCTTTTCCACTTCCAGTGGCCTCTCGTACATGTTCGGTGAGTATGCGAAGTTGTTCATTATCATCAGATGTTGGTGTAAGTTCCACTTGGTAAACTGCATTATTTTCGCTCATTTGCCTAATTTCTCCAATACGAAATACAGTGTGCATAGAGAACAAGATTTCTTCTTTTGCTGCATAGTAACTAGTATAATAGGTGGCGGTAAATGGAGCAGAAGAGATTGATGGATCAATGGCTATTCTGAAGAGGACATCAACCATATCGGTGTTTGTCAATGCATATTCAGCAAATTCGAGAGATATTTTGCGACTCTTACTAGTAAACAAGAAATTGTTAAAAGACATTAATCCACCTGTTGTCTTTTGCAGTTTTTCAAAGTCTAATGTTGATAAACCTTGTCCTCGATAAACGATAAAAGAGTTCTCTCAATAATTACTAACCTGTTGTTGATATATCTTTTGAATTTGATAATGAAGAATTTCATGATAATTATTGTATCGACTTTCAACATTTGCAGAGCGTTGTTTAGTAAAGAGAAGATGAATAATGAATAAGTGTACCACCAGATAGCTCGCTGAGCATGATATTCACTTTGGAATCGTCTGATAGTAATTGGAGATCCATAGTCACCTTTACGGCAGTAAATGATAAAACCTTGAATAGATTGTTGGCTGTGTTCCATTTCAAGGATAATTTCTTTGAATATTTGGGTATACATAAAGGAAAGCTCCAGTTGATTAAGGTTTTCACTGAAAGCTCCTTCATTATTTGTAATAAAACTAATAGGAATAGAGTTCTGATCAGATTATTTCACAGCTTGTTCGAGACTTTTTCATATGGATACAATTTCCATGTATGAGACTTTTATTTTAACCCATTCTTTGTCCCATTTTTCATGTTTAGATTGGTTGCGAGAGAAAATGTAGGTTGTATCAAGTTGCAGAATGTCATGAATGAGTGATATTAGTTGTTTACCAAGAATATCGCTCACTATCAGAAAAGCTGCACTGCTATCAATATCGGTAAGGAAATCGATGCATTGATTCGATTCGGTAAAGATATTGAGATCATAAACGATGTTTTTCAATTGTACCAATATGCCTTGACATTCTTCATCTAATGGGTCAATGCTAGAATCCAACCAGATCAATCGAAAATTTTGTATAATACGTCGTCTAGAATGGACAGCATTCGATACTATGGATATATTCTGCGGCGGCTTACAATTACTCATCTAGTTTTAACTTTTCTGGCTATTGGTCAGTATGAATTGCAAGTAAATGGTTATTGTTTAGACAATCACTGAGTGTTTTGTACACTTTTATTGTTCTTCTTGGTGGATTTTTTTTAAAAATATTTTTTTACTATAAAAATGTTTTTCTTCTTTTGATTGAGAATAAACGACGAAGTTTACGTCGTGTCCAATGAAAATATTGCTGGAGAAATAAATGACAGAAATGAAAAAAAACATCATTTAAAACATCAGAATAGGTGAAAAAGTGAACAACCTTTATAGACCTTAATTTCACTTTCTTTTAGCTTTTAAAAACAAAAGTATAAATGAATTGAAAATAAAATTTGATAAAAGTAAAAAATAGATATGAGCTATGAATGTGACTAGCTTGAGAGTATAGATGAGTGTTGGTGAATTTGCTTCATACCTACTTATTCATCCTTGTTATTTGTTATTTATTTAATAAAAATATGAGAAAGAGAGAAATTGAACATCTTCACTCACATATCCTCAAGCAAATGATTTTACTTTATTTTTTAATTATTGCTATCTTGATTTTCTTTCACCAAAAAAGTATCAAATGTCTAAAAATGTCTCAAAGTCAGTGTTAAAAGGTTTGCAGCATCCTCACTACTTCTATTTTCGTCGAATTTTTATCGAATATTATTTTCAATCTAATACAATATGAAATAGCACTTCAATCCTATTACTTTATGATTAATTCACCTTTCCAGCTTAACTCATAGTTGGAAAAAAAATACTCGTATATACTTTTCTTTTCTTTTCTTTTCTTTTCTCACCATGTGTCTTCGATATCAAATGTTTTCATTTCATCAATAGCAAGACTATCGAGTATTGAATTCAACTGTAGAATCGACTACTCGACTTTTTTCTAAGATACAAAATATTGTTGAACAGTGTATTCTTCTTACTCACAGTTCATCGTAAAATTCATTCGCTGACGATTTTCCACTGTTTCATCATTTATTCAATAATATACAACATTTCAATAATGCAGATTCTTGTGTAGATTTAGTGGCGGCGCCAAGGGGGGGCTGGGGTGGGCTGAGCCCCCCCTGGAATTGGTTCAGCCCCCCCTGAGATTTTTTTCAGATCTTAGAAAAAATAGCGATATTTTATTGGAGTGATGTCGCAACATACTACGGCTAGTTTATCATTAAGATCTTTTCTTATTTTCTATTGGTTGATTATTAATAACCACACTAAAAAATAAAATAAAATAAAATATGATCCTCTGAAATGCAGCCTGAAAAACGTAGAACAATTGAATCTTTTTTTCATTCATTTACAAAGAAGCCACGTACAAATGAAGACGAAATAGAATTGAATGTTATTAATTCATCATCATCATATCAATCCGAAGATCTTCTTTGTTCATCATCTACTAGTCCAAATGTATCTGATGTTAATTCTCATTCTACCATTCAATTATCATCATCTGATTCTCAAAATGTTTCTTCTTCTGATAATCAAAAAGATGCGTCAGATGTTAATTTTATCATTCCATCATCATCTCTTATTTGTGGTGCTTCAAACAACATTGTCCAAGTAAAATCTATGCCTGATGATATTAGTAAATCATGTAATGATCTGCCTGCTCAGCCAAAATTGACAACATATCCAAACAATGGTGATAAACGTTCATTTCAATCAAGTTGGTATAAAGAAAGACCGTGGTTGGAATACTCTATAAAAAACAATAAGTGTTATTGTTATTATTGTCGTCATTTTTCTTGTAATCGATCGAGTAATTATGATGCTTTTACCACAACTGGATTCAACAATTGGAAGAAATCTTTACAGACTAATGGTGGTTTATTAAAACATTCCCAATCACAATTACATATAAATTCCACCAAAAATTACGAATCATATGTTTTACGACAACGAAATAACTCAAATGTTATTAATCAATTAGATGCTGGTCGAGTTATTCATATTCGTAAAAATCGTGATCGTGTTATAAAAATATGTTCAACGTTACATTTTTTAGCACGTCAAATGATTAGTTTTAGGGGTCACAGAGAAAACTCAGGGTATATTTTTTTAAAAGTTTTTTAAAATTATTTTTCATTCGTTTTATGTTATTTATAGAAGTTCAAATCAGGGTAATTTTATAGAAATTCTTCGTTGGTCAGCAACAAGTGATCCTGTAGTAAAATCAGTTATAGAAGATTCTGCAGGTAATGCTAGTTACTTGAGTCATGATATACAAAATGAACTAATTCATATTATGGCTAATCAAGTGCGTGAAAAAATTTCATCTATGGTAAGCTAACATTGTATTATTCTGTTAGGATTAAATTACTTTGGTCTTTATAGGTAAACAATCATAATTATGCATTAATGGCTGATGAAACTCGCGATATAAGCGGTACTGAACAACTATCTCTTGTAATTCGATTTGTTCATGATCAAGATATTGACATAAATGACTATTCAAATGTAGTAAAGGAGTATTTTCTTGGTTTCCTTCCACTACAAGAATTTGATGCACCAGCATTAGCAATTAAGATTGTTGAGTTTTTAAATGAACTTAATATTCCTTTGCGATCATGCATTTCTTTATGTTTCGACGGGTCAGTTGTTTTCTTTGCGTTGATGAAACTCATTAAGAATCTTGTTTCTACTCTTCATATTGATAGTGCCAGTGTCATGTCCGGATGTCATGCTGGACTTCATGTTCTGTTAAAAGAACATATGCCACATGGAATATATATTCACTGTTCAGCTCACCGACTGAATCTTGTTATTAATGGTACATGCCAAGTTGTTTATTATATACTAGATTATTTTTCAATTCTTTCAAATGTTTATTCATTTTTTACTGAATCTGGTGCAACTAATACATATTTTAAAAAAGCACAGCAAGAATTAAACTTAAGTAATTATCAGACTTGTTTCTTAGTTAATGTTTTTCTGATGTTTAAGATCAATCTTCGACATTGAAACTATGAGGTTTGACCAGATGGGATTCTCGATGGGAATCTGTTGATGCTATTATTAATAATTATCCAGCAATTATCAAATCTCTTTCTGATATTAGTGAAGAAGGTGGTGGAAAACGTTCAATTAATGCTGGGGGACTTTTATTACATGTAAAAAAGTCCATTTTTATTATCACATCATTCATTCTTCATAAACTATTTGGTTTGATAAAAGTATTGAGTGATCATTTAAAGAGTAAGATCTTTGTTTTTATTCTTAATCTGGAAAAAACTATTATTGTTTTTCTTTCATAAGGCTCTTCTCTAGATTATGTACGAGGTGAACATCTTGTAACATCAATTATTCAACAAATAACTGATCTTCGTAACGAACAATCATATAAACAAATATATGATATAGCAAAACAATTTTGTGACTCAAATGGAATTGATTTAGTGCAACAATATCATATAAATCGTAAAACAAAAATTCCAGCTCGATTTAAAGATTGTTTTATTAATTCAACTGTTGGACAACGTGAGATATTGTCCACATCAACTGATTTTATGAATAAGATTTATTTTCCTATGATTGATTGTATGTTGGTAGAGTTAACTGATAGATTTTCATCAAAAACATTATCATTAATGAAGAGTATGTCTACTGTCTATCCTGAAAGTGAAAACTTTTTGAACAGTGAAGATGTTGATGCATTTTGTCGTCATGTTAATGTTGATTCAAGTAGCTTAAAGAATGAATTTGCTGTTATTAAATCAATGTTCAAATCGAAAAAAATCGATAATGTTATTGAATTCTTAAAGGAATTAATTCCATATTCTACTGCATTTCCACAAACAATATTAATGATCAAAAATGCTATGACAATGCCGGTTTCACAAGTGACATGTGAACGCTCATTCTCAAAGATGAAAATAATAAAGAACTATCTTCGTAATTCTATGTCTGATGCTCGCCTAAGTGACTTAACACTTTTGGCTATAGAGCGAGACATTTTTATAGATTATGAACAAATAGTAGATAAATTCGCACGAAATCATAAGAACAGCAGAATTTTATTATGTTAGGATTATCTAAAACTTTTGAAAATAAATAATCAAGCTCTTTCTCTCTATTTATACGTGTATACTGTTTATCTAATATAGAAAAGAAAATTCTTTGATGAACCTGAGAGTTAAACATAGCGTAGACTATCATTTTTCGTGCGTAAATATGCAATAATGCTGAGCCCACCCTGTAAAAAATTTAGTAGGCCTGAGCCCCCCCTGGTCAAAATTCCTGGCGCCGCCGCTATGTAGATTATGTGACAAAAATGATAAAAAAAGAAATTCTTCTCATTGTCTCAAATGAATATCTTCGAATCATACCACTGATCTACCAATTACCACAAATTTATTCTATTTAGATTTTTCATCGTGGTGAATATGGTCAAACCGATGAAGATCTCTTACAATATGAAAAAGTTCGAGGCTTCTATGGATCAATCGATCAACTGATTATACAAATAAGAAAGTCTTTGGAATTGTGTCATCTATTAATTTATAGTTTACCAACAGATAATATTGGATCATTTAGTAAAACTGATCAAACCGATTAAAACAACATTCAGGAAACTAACTTTATGTATTCACAAATTTTATGTGATATTTTTATTCAAGAAAACTATATAGATGCGGATATAAATGAAATGATTGATTTCTTTCGCGAACAATATTGTGATAATCAAACTAAATTAGAAAACAAATCATTCGATTTAAAGGTGATTATACGGCGGAACGTACAATCTGTTGATATACCATGGATGGATTTATTTATCGTACAATCAATAAAGCATTACGAACACAGGATATTTTGATACTTTATCATTTACAATTGAAAAATCATCATAGAGAATTTTGTTTGAATTGACTACAGAAGGCATTCATAGTTTATCGAGGAGTAGGACTGTCGAATGACGAATTCGACAAATTGAAACCTGGTCATCTAGTATCATTCAGCAAATTTTTATCGACAAGTAGAAAATAAGCATTAGTAGAAATCTATATTCGAAACGATGATCATGATATACAAGCGATTTTATTTGAAATCGAATTGAATTATACAATTCAAACATCAACACCGTTTCCAAACATATATCTAAACAAAGTCAATTCGATATAGAAGAACAAATTCTTCTTTCTATGGATAGTGTGTTTCGAATCGAATCTCCACATCAAACATTGGACCATCGTTGGATCATCAAACTCACTCAAATATTAGATGAAGATCAACAATTGAAATTATTACATCAATGGTTAGATCAAGCGATATTTCAACTGAAACACATTTATTCGAAATTAACCTCATTAATATTATTCATCTGTGATTATGATTAAAGCCGAATATTTCTTACGAAAAACCATAGCTGAACCAGGTTTCAATCAGAATACACCCATGGAACTCTAAAACGCAGACTTAACGCGTTGAAACGTGTTTAGTCTGCGTTTGAACGCGTCCAGGCGTATCTTTTGGATAAAACTAAATATGAGTTTAGGAATCATTTTTGGAATGCTCGAACAAATTTGACAATATTTATTAACCCTTTGAGGACGGGATTACTTTGAAAAAAGTAATATTTTCGAAATTTCAGAATGATGTGTATATTAGAAAGGAGGCAATTGAGCGTACAATACGCATGGTAGTGCTACACTACATTGGGCGTGACAGATCTGCGGCCTGCACTGCATTTAGATTATAACAGTATTACAAGAGACATATATTAGTCAGTTATCCTTCGTTCCAGAACCATTGCCTATATATAGGCTTCCCGTCCTCAAAGGGTTAATTCGACATAATCCATGAAAGATTTTTTCATAAAAATATCATCTAATTACTACATAGTTTAGAAAAAGTATAGTTGAGTTTTTCCAAGTATTTTTACAATGATCTTTAATCATTCTATAGAATGTAATAAAGTTTTCAGATTAATAATAATCTTTTCAAATGAAATCATTACATTCCTTAGATTAAAAAGTATCTATTATCAGTAGAAGATTTTAATTTAACAAATATTCAGAAATGATAGTCAAATTTGAGTAGTTAATTCCAATTATTGATAGAGAAAATAACAAATAGGAATATTTTAAAATTCATCAAGAAAATTTAAATTAAGAAGTATAATTAGATTTTTATTAGTTTTATAAATAAAAATATTTTCCACGAATTTATTAAATTATTTTTCTTTTCAACGAAATTAATTTATCTTTCTTCAAGATATATAGTCTAATTTCATTCGTCTTGTTTTCTTCAACAAAAAAAGTCTACATTTTATCTTTTGAAAATTCTCAGAAATATAAATTATTAATTAATATTGAAAGACATTTATGATTTGTTATACAGCAAATTTCTCTTGAAATAAGTTTTAAAAGGTTATCTTATTAAAAGAGAAATCTAAGATATACACACATAAGCCAATATAGCTCATTAATTCAAGTAACTAGACTTCTAATATAATGTCTTATGTTCTAGTCTCACTCGTCGCACAATCTAAACGTATGTATAAAAATCAAATAAATGTCATAGACGATGCCTCGTGGAAGAGATGATCATAATATGAAGATGATGATGACATAGATCGAATCTGCAGGAATGGAATGATATTTTTTTCAAAAAAAAATAAACGCGTTTAATCTCAAAAAAAATTCACATGGTCAGAAACTGTTGCAGGTACATTGGTAATTTTTTGGTGAAATCTACTTTCATCAAAATAAATATGATCAGACTATGACATTATTTCAACAGACAGTCGAATTATTAGAAAAACTTTCAGATCCGAAGTTATCGTCTACGGCACAACGATGTTATACAGGTTTAAGTAAAATTTACTAAGAGCAAAGAGAATTTGTGAAAGGTAGGAAAGTACTTTTTTGCTTTTTAATTTTGATACAATCGAGTAGGAAAATTAAAACCATCTGCTTGTAGTTTAGTACGATTATTCCATGTGTGCTTAAACATGCTCATTATTTTGATTTATTTTAGCTTTGGAATATAGTGAAAAGTCTTTAGATCTTATATTTTCGGATGAATATATGAAGAATATCGATCTTCTCCTATCGACGCGTCATAATAACATTGGTTATATTCATTACAAACTGCATTATGTCGAAGTAGCATTACATTATTTTCAGAAAGCGTTGGATTACATAAATTCCCTTCCTTCTAATATTCCTCTCTTATCAAAAATATACTGCAATCTTGGAATGACTTATGAGAAAGCTGGAGATTATACAAAGGAAGAACTATATTGGCAAAAAGGACTTGAACATCATCTGAAATCAATGCCTAATAATACTGATGCCACGGCCTATCTCTTCCAAGCCGTTTCACTCAATTTAATTGATCACAAGAAGTATAATTCAGCAACTGAACTTCTTCAAAGATCATTGATCGTTTGTAAAAATCAAGGACAAAAAGCATTGTATACTTGCCAAAAGTTTTTAGCAACTACTCATCATGCTCTTAGAAATTTCCATTTAGCTATAGATTATCTGCAAAAAGCGATCGATATCGCATATATTCTGTCGAATATAGATTGAGGTATTATGTATGTCTATTGTGGTAATATCTTCTATACTATGCAAGTATATCAAGAAGCACTAGCATCATATGAGAAAGCCTTGGAATTTTCTCGTCCAAACGTCAAACTTTCAATACATATGAAAATTTTTTCTACTTACACAAATCAACATAAATTGGATCATGCATTACTCTATTACGAGTATCATCTACAAGCACTTATTGCAGAACTCAATTCTGATGATCGAAATTTAATTCATTACTATCTTGGAGTGAACTATGATAATCTGAAAGATGATGATCAAGCATTGAAACATTTCAAAGTAGCTCAAGAATTAATGTCATTCACAACAACATACAAATAATTTGTTATCGATATACTCGAACGAATGGGAAGTTTTTTATTGAAACAAGAGCAACGGTCGGAAGCGAATTATATTTATATGAAATTATTAGATTATCAACCAACGGCAGACGTTCATTTATGCATAGGTATTATCAGTAGTAAACGAAAGAATTTTCAAAATACAATCCAAAGTTTGAAGAAGGCACAGGAATTAGCCGAGATGACCAATGATTTGTCCATATTAGAAATAGCCACAAGACATTTCTATTTACTCAATCGAACACAAAACTAAATCTCATCTTCGACGATGTATTTCGCATCTTTTGTAGAATCTTCTATGCTTGACAATAAGTATGAGAAAGTTATTCTTCATTTACCATGTGTGTATAGGTGCAAAATGTATTTTTGACTGATTATAACGAAGATGTGAGTGTGGTATACAACTGTGATTGAGGGTGTCAGCGGTGACAAGGCATGTAGCCAGCAGGTGATGATTTATACGTTCATTTAAGGAAGATTTTTAATATTAAATTACATACTCCATAGCTGAAGCGCATTTTTTGTTCAATATCTGCTGTCACAAAGACTCTTGAGATGTTTCTCAAATGTATCTGAGCAGTTTGCTGATGCCATTGTAACTATGAAAACTATCGCATATGATAAATGACAACTATTTTAAAGAATGGCTTTTATCATTCTGAATTTTTACTCTTAGTATTGGTTTATACAGTCATGTACATGAAGTTATATTTGCTCGAAAATGTGACATTTTCTAAAAGATATTTGGGAAAGATAATGTGGAACTGGATTGAAGTTGATATACTCGAATGACAAAGGCGAACAGTTAGGAGTGGTGGGCCGTGGGGACGCCGATGACTGACTGCGAGTTGAGTTCAATGATTGACATGAAATAAGTTCACTGTCAAACCAATAGATTAGTTCTATTTTCAGAATACTTATCAATGAAAGCATTGCCGATCTTATGCAATTCACTTTTGATTGACATACACTTTAAACATGAAGTTTACCAAGAGAAATGCTAGAAAATAATATGAGAGTATATTCAGTCGAGGAGCAAGCGAGTTTGAAAGGCGACGAGCGTTATTTATATATAATAGTAAAATCAGAATTTTCTTTAAAAAAACAAAGTCAATGCCTTAGAAAATAAGAATTTATTGGCGCCAATGAGCAAATTCAACTCGACATCGTTGACGGACTTTGTAAAGATCTCAACAATGTTCAAGACCATATGACGAGTTAATTACGAATAATACTCCCATACATTGATGTTCCCTGAAATGAAAATGAATCGAACCATGTCATAAATAACGCTTGATACGAGTGATATTCCTCGAAATTCTCTCACAAAATTCATGATTATGCATGTAGTTTCCATGATGTATATTCCATGCTTCCTTATAAGATTGAAGTGTACTTTTATAGATTCCCATAAGCTCATAAACAGTAGCAATGTTTTTCCAACTGCATGCCAAATACCATCGATTGTCAGGTAAATACGTTTTTCGAATATCCAACGATTCTTTGTAATACCTGACTGCATCGTTCAGATTATTTAGTGATACGTAAATAAAACCAACCTGATCGAGTCGTTGTGTCACTGCCAGATAGTTCACGGGTCGAATGATTCTCTGAATTTCTAATGATTTTTTAGCGTACTCAAGCGAATCATTGATAGGGCACAGTCGTTCATAGACATGCACCAGTCCCAGTCATGACTGGGTATCCAGTCCGACTGGGACCCAGTCCTTCCAAGGTACCCAGTCCTTTGAGTGAAAAGTGATGCTGGATGGTCAATAAGTTCATTAATGGTGTGGATAGAAAAAGGACTGGATACCAGTCACGACTGGGTGACTGGGTGCCCAGTCCTTTTTCTATCCAAACCATTAATGAACTTATTGACCATCCAGCATCGCTATTACTCAAAAGAGTGGGTACGTCAGAAAGACTGGGTTCCAGTCGGACTGGAATCCAGTCACCCAGTCATGACTGGGATCGGTGTATGTCTATTTATTACTGATGATTATACAACGTTCGTAGAGTAAATACTTAGCTGAGACTGAGAGTACGCACTTTAGAGAAGTATATATCTTTGAAAGACGATTAGTATTTTTCATAACATCTATCTTATTTGATTAACCTAGTATATTAAAATTTGTTCCCCTAGATTGCTTTCAAATTGAAAGAATTCACGAATATCCTGTATCATAGCTCGCTGAAAATCGTCAAATTCAGTCAGTTTTTTCCAAGAAGAAGAGTTATTTGACTGTCACTGATCATTTAATTCATCAAATTAAAAAGTCAATTATGTTTAATTTAAACTTACTGATTTGTAAATACTGCACAGACTCCTTTTTTTAACATAAATAAATTCGACTGTTGCATATGCACTCAATCTCTCAACCAGCTGCAGAATTTTTTTAAAGTAAACTGTTTTCTTTTTTCTTGCGGAAATAATTATGAAAGTTTAAATCAGAAAGCCAATCTCAAAAATCTATACTGACGAAATTATTCCAGCCATTGTCAAGAAGAATTTCACATGCATATATGTGCATCATAAGATAGATTGATGTTTAGAAAAACTGAAAATCTTACTTTTATTCAAAGCGGTCAAACTGTTGAAAATTTTGCGCTTCTTTTTTGGCATATACATTCCTATTATGAGCAACAAACCGAATTTTGGAGTATTGAAGAAACTAAATGAAATAGTCTTTTCTTAATCCAATACATGGTTGTTAATGTTGTTCATTTTATTCAGAACTTGATTTTTTTTTGTATAAATATATTATCTATCGCGTATGACATGTTAGCAAATATCCAGTAATCTATAAGTTTTATTAACCTTGCCAGCAAAATTGATGTGATCTAGAATACATCAATATCTATTGTAAATATTGAATATAGTCTTGTTCTCATTAATTAAATCTGCATGATAGGAACGATCAGTTAATCAACTGGTTAGAATAATTGATATCTAAATATCCATGCCGCTTATATGGTACGATTTATAAAAGAATTACGCGTCTTTAATGTTAATAATTAATGACAAAGTTTAATTAACTGGAAATTATAATTATTGTGAGACTCAAAATAAGTTTTTTTCGTACATAACGAAATAAATTTTAATTCAGAATCTTCCAAGAAAGTCATTTATATATGACCTCCGTTCCAGGAGAGCTCCTTTCAGTAGAGGGCTTAGCGACTTTTGCGTCGCGTTACTTGTTTTTTAATATGCATACTCATGTGCATTCCTTGTAGGTTGTATGCAGTCATATCAGCACCTGGCGTCCTCTTTTCAGAATGATTTGTCTAAGATATTTCAGTTTATCTATTCGCTTATATGACATCCATAGATATGCGCATCTGTCATCAGGCAGGCCTATGATGAATATACTGAGAAAACTCTCTTTAGAAAAATCACATTAATCGGTTTGATTTCCTATTTTTATAAGAACTTTTGACCTTTTAGTTTTATTATACATCAATATGCCTCAAAGATGGAGAAGAAGATGCCAATCAGCAGTAGCTATGAAAAGTCGTTGGGCAAAGAAAAATATTGATCGATCAGACGATGTTGTTAATCCGAAAATTTCCATCAATATGCATGATTTAAATGACGATAAGAAAGAAAAAGATTTTTTTCAGAACAAATCACTATTTTGGATATTGAGCATTTATTTGGAGCAATTGCAGAAGAGATTTCCCTACGATCTTTATCGGTTTTAGTTTATTTATCATTAATCTATTTCGGCTTACCTTTGGTGAGAAATTGATTTATTTTCGAAAGATATTGGTGGACTTACTGCTCAAACTTGCAATAAATGGACTACAACATTAATTGAAGAAGAGTCAGAAGAATTTTTGGACGGCAATAGAAGTAGTAAACATGGTGAAAGCTTTTACGATATCTATCCTGAATTAGAAAATTTAGCCAAATTATATGCTTTGGATGCGTGTAAAAGAAAGTCAGCATCTTTTACTTGTTTTGGCCTTGCTGGGCATTTAAATTATGAATATTATAAACTCACTGGAGAGGCGAGAATTGGTTCTTATAAATCTTTTGTTTCTTCCATCATTTACTTGTATTTTGTTTTCTATTTCACACAGACCAAAGCTACACAAGAATTAATTCATTTACGTCGTTGGAGTTGTAAATTCGATAAGAATAGTTCTAAATCTTATTGGGCAGGTCATGAAAGACCTGATGTTATTAACGCTCAAAAATAATTCGTTCACACTTTTTTAGCAAATCAACACAAATACTATCGAATTGGAGAAGGAAAAGATCTTCAATGGGATATTCCAAAGAAAAATCCAACTGTTCTAATATATATAGATTTATTTTTTCACTAGCTTTAAAAGACTAAAATCTTCTTTCTTCCATAGTTCACGACGGATCATGTTTTAGAAATAGTGAAACAACTGTTAGCATCCCAAACATATAGTTTGATTAAAACAAGAAATTAAGTAAAAAATGCTGTTAAAAATCAAAAAAATACCTGTACGATAGTAAACACCGAAAAATACCGATGAAATCTTGAAAACGAAAGTGGATAAAGGAAAGAAAATACGTAGATTATATCTAGGACGTCTAACAAGCCTAATGGTGAAAGAAAAAAAAAGGTTTATCTTCACTAGAAAATGAGTTGATGCATCGTTAATGAGAAACACTCATTTAGTCTGTATGTTGACAGAAACGAATTTTTTGAATGATAAAGATATGTGCTGGACGATCAAAAACTTCCAAATCTATGATAAATTTTTTTGAAAACCATATCATGAAATTCCTTGCAGAAAACCTGGTGTTTTGAAACTACTGGTTTTTGCAGTCTTATTCGATTTTTGGCATGAAGGCCGCTTTTTATCTCAATGAATTCTACATATTCGGATTCAGCTCATCAAACTGCATCACGTTACATAAAAAAATCCGAGAAAAAAATTTGCTTGAATTTTGAGTGGCGACAACCTTATATACAGAGTGGAATATGAGTTTTCGAATGATGCAAATACTAATCGTAGTGAAATAATCATCTCCTATTCATTTGACCTTATAGTTCAAAGTTCGGTGAATGTGTAATGTTGAATTTGTCCACAAACAATGATTTCATTGCAAAAAGATAATCAAATTATAATTAGATCTTCTTTGACGAAAAGCATTTTTCGGAGAAAATCGGATTCGCTTCTTTGCAATCAAAAATAATCTCAATTTTTACTCAGATATTTTTGACTTGTCCATTTCAGACAGTCAATATGATCGATTAGTGCAGATAAAGGGTGAGAACATAAAATGATGTGAAATAAATACATCTGTTATTATTGTGTTTCATTCGATTCTTCTTGAGAATATATAAAGTACCAACATACATTAAGTATAATGCTGATAAAATATTGAATATATTGAATACAATTATGTTTAAATGTAAGTAATCATTTATTGAAATTTTTCCTGGAATAATATATATTCTTAATTGAATTGTATAGTTGTGATACTGGTAGTATTATCATTATTGATGTACGTTCGAATAATGAGTTCTTCTATGGATCCAATGTTTGATTCATATATTAATACAATCACTCATTTGCCTCTTACAGAACTAATGCGTATTCCAGAAAAATCGGATGAACAGTTTTTATATGATTTATTCCACAATGATGATTCGATTGAAGGTTAATAAAGATAAAACTTTTTCTTTCAAATATAGAAATATTTTATCCTATAGGAATTACGCATCGTCAGTTTGCTCAAACTGAAAATGATATTAAACTATTGGATCAAATCGTTGGACAAGCAGAAATTGATGAAGATTGGGAAGGACTTATGGTAGCTGGACCAATTTCCGTCAATTATATAGGAAATTTAATGGTTAGAATCTTTATTTTATTAATAATAAAATTTATAAATACTGCTTGTTAATAATAGGTATTATCAAGCAAAAAAGATTTTCCATTCAATGCACCACCAAGTTATGAGTTTCGTCACATCCGTTTTCCAACTTCATTTCAAGCCACACTTGCACAAGTATCATCAGAAATGTATAAAGCATTACTTGGTGGTCATACAGCAATGGATCGTATTCAAACTGATACTAAACAAATTCCTGGTCATGTAAAAACAATACTCAAACTTCTTACTAGTGCTTCACCTTTAATGATTAAAAAAATGTTGCCTTTATCAATCAATCATATTGCTCGTCTTGCAAATGAAAGTGTTAATCAAGCAAATAAAACTGTCGAGCAATTTACTAATCTTCTCAATCTTTTAGATGAAATTAGTCAGTTAAGCATAACTACTGGAACAGCAAATAAAATTCTTTTAGAAGACAATGAGAAACAAATGAATGGATCAATTGATAAACAAAATAAATTAAATGAACAACTTGCTCAAATTCAAACACAATATAAAGCTGCTCAAGAAGAACTTGAAGCTGCTAGAAAAGAATATCAAGCTGCTTTTAATGCCATTCCAAATAGTGGCGGAATTGTACATACACAATCTCATGTCATCAACAAACTCCCGTTATCATTTATCAGTCAAAGTTCTAATTCGATACCCATTGTATCACCGATGCAACAATCATCACGAAGCTTCACTGCGACAGTTGCTGTCATTAGTTCAGTTGTAACACTTGTTGACTCAATGGTATCAGTGTTCGGTAAAATATTTGGTTTGGGTGAAAAGCAAAAAGAGCCTGCTCAAATTGATAATACAGCACATACCAATGCTATGGAAAAGGCTAATTTAGCATTACAACGATTACGTGAAGCAGAAGATGCTCACAGAAAACAATTTGAATCTCATTTATTAGCACAAAATAATTTGGCAAATATTATGCATGAAATGGCTCAACTTGATTTAACTAAATTGAGAACGGATGAGATTGCTGCTATTCTTGTCAAAGCAACTAAACAAATAATCGATATAAGAGAACAATGGGCTAAATTAGTGCAATTCTTCACGAAAGTTTCTGTTCAAGCTACGACTACACAAGACGTAAATATAATCATTTTTGTTAGTTGATAATTGAATAAAACTCATTTTTTGTATATTTACAATTTAGATCATAGTTTCAAATTTTATCCAAGCGATTGAAACTGCACAATTCGACAATGAACCACTTTCAGAAGCTGATCGTGCATTTTTTCTTGAAATAATCATTCCGACAGTGTCACTCATTGATCGTGAAGCTGGTTTATTATATGGTATGGCATCAACCTACTATAAAGTATCAGGAGGGTATATGCTCGGTCAAATTGCTGGTGTCACCAAACTTCTTCTCACACAAACAGATGAAGAACGACAATATCATCTTCAATCAGCTTTCAACTTAACAACAACGAATTCGCAAAAAGTAATCGCACTTGCTACGCAGATGCGTACACAATTTCTTAGAGATGAAAATCAACTCATAAATATGTACGAAAATTATGTTGCACAATTACTCGCAATAGAACTTGGTGTTACTGTTGGTTAAATTTTATCGTTTTATTATAATTATCTAAGAATAAATAATAAAAATAATGATATTGAAATTTGTCAATACATGAAAACTAATTAATTATTATTACAGAGAAATAAATTTATTTTCTATTCTAAGTTTTCAAGATAGACAATAACACAGATCGAATAGGTTTAAGTTCTATTCAAATAAATCTAGTTGTATATAATCATGAGTAAACGACAGGTGAAATAATTCATTCTCGACCAGCTAGAATATCCTATTAGAATTCATATCAATAAATATACTTATCCATCAAAATAAAAATTTCAATATTACTACACAAATACCAATACTAATTTTTGTCTTCATAATAATCTCACATAAATACAGAAAATTATTCATCGCAATATAGAAAAATCGACAAATTTAAGAGAGCATCAATCGTTCAGTCGAGGAACATTGTCTTTGTTACAATCACAAATGAAAGAACATATAACAAAAATCAGTAAATCCAAAAGATTAACTTTCTCTGAATATCTTTCGAATATATATAAAAATAATATTAAAAATATTTTCATAAAATTCTAAAATAATGGCAATGGATTTTCTATTTGCAATGTGTGATTCGTTTTTGCGTACTCAAAAAGTTCAGACACTCTAGAATCGGTCAGTGTGTCCGTCCGACTGTCCGTTTACACGATAGCTCTTTACAGTTACATTCGATTGAGCTGAAATTTTCTGCACAGAATTTTCTCATCAATATCTCGGTCGAGAGATCAAGATGAGAAGGAACCGTCTCAAAATGGCTCAGTTATCGAAAAAACTGTCATTATTGAGCAGATCATCCTTGACGAGGGATACAGATTTTTTCAAAAAAAATGTTTTTCTCAGAATTATTTACAGAATATATAAATCGACTCAGTTTTTAACGATGATAAAGAACATGATATTATTTTGGAATGAAATCGGAGTTTTTTAATTGAAAGTTGACTAAACAGAGTCCTAAAATATACAAAATCTGTATCCTGAGGTCAGTGTGACTGAATATGTCTCGGGTCACTAGCGGTTTTGGGCTGTTCAAAATACATGATTTTGTCGCTACTAAAAAGAATTATTAAATGGAGAAAATTTGAGCTCGATAGCTATTTATATTGATGTATTATTATGAAAATACTGATGCCCCTGTCTATCATATATCCATAAGGTTACCTATGACCATAATCTTGCTAGATACAATACCAAATCCATTCTGAAATAACTCCTCTTATCTAGTTGTCTAAGCCGAGCACGAATCTGAACTCGTTTTCTGTGATTTCTAAAGATATAATATCACTCTGGGAGTTGAGTCAATGATCACTCGATAGGGTCACCTACAGTGTCGTCCATGCTAATTTGGCTTCCTATATCTTTTATTCTTATAATTTAGTGAGAAAAGATGTGTCTTGATGAGATTTATGTCTTGTAGAAAAATATGCTTAGGATATCGTGTACCAGGTGAGAAAATCCAAAATACCACATCCCGGAGTGTAATTTTTCGTCGGATTTGCTCAGTTTTTGACTCCTATTACTTGTTTTATCTCGTAACTTGCTCACTTGAGTAGAATGAATTTGTAGACTAAACTATTTTCTGTCTGAATGAGACGTCTTAGAGCTCAAATGGCCAATCGATTGACAAGATAAGTTGAAAATGCTAATCATAGACTGTCGATAGATAGTGTTTTCGAGAGTTCGATCAAAATCAATTTGTCGTCAATTCTTTTTACTTTTTGAAATACACACAACACTCGAATTTAAATCCGAGGTTTTGACATTTATTTCTTGCGAGAATAAAATTTGACGATAAGTGGAATTGATATATAGTATAAGCCTGACAATTTTAGAATAATACAAGTAGCGTGGATCGAGGCGATCCACTAGGTCCCTTGACTGTAGCTTCAGACTAAATACCCTGTCGACAAGTACATTCCTTTTAGAGATTAAGATTACGACTGAAGCCCACGCGATAGGTCTCGATAATAACGAATAGCACCGATACATAGTAATTGAGGGCTCAAGGGCATCCTAAATATATAGTAGTTGAGGGCCTACGGATACCTGCAATATATAGTGCTTGAGGACCTGCCCGTAGTACGCTACGTGAGCATGGTTGAGTCCTAGCAAAGATGCAGTCTGATTGGTCGAAAAAATTGACCAATTCGAGGTGCGGACAAACACACCGTCAGTTTCGGGATTGAGATCCTAACTATAGTCAAGAGAATGTCTATGACAACCTTTAATCTATCCAAACAACCCCATGTTTCATCCGCATAATAGTGGCAATACTGAGAGCTCATCATGCCATTTCTATAATATCCTGCCCAACCTCTTGTTTTTTCACTATTATATTGGAACAACATCCTGATGTTCCAGGCGCATTTTCGCATATCTATGATAATCTCTAATCTACCGGAACAACCCCATGTTTCATCCGTATAATAGTGGCAATATTGAGGGCCCATCGTGCCATTTCTATAACGACCTGTCCAACTGCCTGTTTTTTCACTATCATATTGGAACAACATTCTGGTGTTTGAGGCGAACGATAGCATCTAGGGGTGCCTTCATAGTATAGCAATTCAAGACCTAGACGTACTTTCATGGTATAGAAGTTCAGGAACTACGGATGCCTTCATAGCATAGAACTTGAGGAGCTACAGGTACCTTCATAGTATACAGTTTTTGGACATTTCAGTATACCCATTGTATAAGGCTTGAGGAGCTACAGTTAAACTTACACAAGTAACGCACGTCTAAAGACTCGCTCAGCTCTTTTTCATAGAAATCGTCTTTCTAAACTATCATCAAACTATTCACTAACAAAATTTAAAAAGGGCAAGGCAGATTCAAGGTCCTCGACTTCAACTGCCTTCGATGAAACATTATAAAACCAAATGTTTTTTTTGTTAAAAATTGGTCCTTTGTTCAGAGAATTGACTCACAAAAGTTTTTATATAAAAACTGACTTCATATTTGCATTTCTCGACCCCGATTACGCTTCGGTCAACCCTTATAAAGGAAAATTTTTTAGTGAAAAAAGTGGTCCTTTGTCTAAAAAAAATCGATCCGAAAAAAAATTCTAAAAAACTAACATTAGATTCGAGAAAAATCGGTCTTCGGTTTTTTTTGACCTCTCCCCTCTCTTCACCCTCCCCCTACGATGGCCACCCAGCAGACCTCAGATTCGAAGTCCCCGTATCGAAAAACCTCTAGAAATGTCTTTTTCAAAAAACGGTTTTCGATGTTTTTTTGACCCTGCGGACAAACATACAAACACGCATACAAACAGTCAATTTCGGGATTTAGACCCTGACTATAGACCCTGACTACAGTCAAGGGAATATCTAAAACGATGTCATTAAATTAACATGCCTACTTATGCCTTTGTGCTTAATTCAGACACGGATTAGAATCTTCAACCGTATCACAACTAGATACGTTAATTCATATTCAGATTCCAATAATATTGCAAGATTTTATGTATTCCGTGCAATTACTGTAGCTTGATACTTGATCTATTTGTCCCAATTATTAATTATTCTTGTGGTTTAACATGAAATTCAAGATGAAATCTTATTTTCTTTTTCTTTTTGGCCATATAGTATCCGTATTACATGCTGAAATCTTGCATGTTTTGACTATGCAGTAGTAATATTACGTGGTCAAAAACTTAAAATTTTATCTTGAATTCCAGATGAAACCATTAGAATTATTTAGAAAAAATACATGATAATAGATTCTAGATACAAAATATTGTTATGAAATATGTTCGATGCATTCAGATGCAGCAGTGTTCCAAAATATATTTTTCTGTATGATCTAATTGTTCAATCAGTTTATCATAATCTTGATGAGTTCCAATGATATAACCAGCAAGATCATGTCCATATTTAACTATCAATTCTTCGGTATTATTTATTAATTGACCATCTCCTTTTGTGTATACTACTTCTTGTATCCAAGGAAATAACCGTTTTACTTCATCACTACTTGGCCAATGATAAACACGATTAAGTGTGGGATTAAAGAATCGAATACCAGCAAAACGGATTCTTTTCAAAGGTTTTGATCGAAGTGCAGTTGACCCTAAAATTCACATTTTTTGGCTAGCATAGAAATATTTTAAAATATTAAACTAAGAAATCATCGGTTAGTCAACAACAGACACGTATGAAAACCGTGAATATATTGAATATCCAGAGTTCTGTGTTTCTGAGTTCAGTTATTATCCGTGTTGAAAATTCCATCTCCCCTTTTCTCATTGGATTCTAATTTTTTTAAAAATTTTGTATAATGATTTACTGTTTTCTCCTTCACCAATCTGAGTACTCTTTGTTATTGATGTATTTTAATGTAGTCGAGATTTGTTTAAAGTCATGATTTTATAGGAAACTAGCCCTCGAGGCATGTTGTGCTTTCGACGTTAGCAGGACCGTTTAGTTAAAACGCCAAGAAATTTGTCTCGCTATAAACTAAATTCTAACTACATTTTAGCAAGAAACGATTTTGTGAAAATGGAGAAAAACCAATGATTGCACATAACTCAATAAGCTCAAAAATCTAAACATGTCAAATTATCTATCAAAGGAATGTACGGCTTACTGTGATATTATGCATCGGCAACTGCTCTGAAAAAAAGGAGCTCTGCAGAACCTCCTTTTTTCAGAGTAATTGGCATCGCATATATCGTTTCAAAGAAAACGTGATATAACTTTCGTAATTGTAACACAAAATATATTTTAGATTGATATACCTGCTGAGCTAAGTATCCGTTGTTCCCATGGATCAAAATCTTCAAATGCCAATGCTGCTAGATCCCATATTCTTCCTCCAGACGGTCTTAAATTTGGTTCTACAACTGCAATTTGTTGAGTCTCAGATAACCAAAACAATTCATTATGAGCTGCAAACCACTGATTTTTGTTAGTTCCACCTGCTATAACTGACACATCATGGCCGGCATATATTAATTGATCCTGAATTCGAGTGTCGATATTTGCTGCTGGCACGATATCCTGTGTTTCATATCGTGATTTTCCATTTCGGTCGACACGTTTTTCTGTTATCCAACATGATGCACCTGAACCACCAGCCGAATCATAACTATACTCAAACTTTGAATCAATATAACTTTCGATATAGACACCATCATTCATATATTGCTGTGCATTTAGCCATGCACTTTTAACATCTTCTTCAGTAAATATTCTATGACAACCACGTTTATTTCCTTCACATTTTGCTTTAAACATAAGTGGACCGTGTATTTGAAAGGCTTCAAGAAGTTGTTCTTCTGAGGTAATTTCTATACAAATAGGATAGTGATAATTAATAAATCTTGTGGTTGAAAAGAATGCTTTAAAAGCATTTTTTTCTAGTAAACGATATTTATATTTATCTAAGCCGGTAATAACATGATTCGTATTATACCCAGGCAAACATAATTCGTTTGCAAGTTGAGCTCCGATGATGACACCTCGATCAGAAAATGGTAGAACAGCAATAACATGAAGTTTTGATGCTGTTAATTGATGTAAAACACGCTTATAGCCTTGCTTGTGATCATCAAGGTTAATATCGAAAACGTAGTCCGCAACCATAAAATCACTCGATGTTGGATCTTTTTTAGCAAGTACAAGTTTAGCATCAAAGATATTTTTAACCTTTTTTCGTATTTTTTCCACATCATAACTTCTTGTATTATTATAACCAACGACGATCGCAACTGGCTGTGGAGTCCATGATACAACATTATTATCGCAATTAACTATAAATGGAATATATACATTTTGACGAGTATTGGGAAAATCTTCTCGAAAATGTGCACCTCTGGTTTCCAGACGAAATACAGCTGCTTGACAACATAATTCACTAATATGTACTAAACTACGGAAATCGAGAAATACTAGTAAATCGTGATTGATATTCCAGTTGATACGATTTTCTGCATACATTTGTTTCAAGCGTCGAATAATCGAGAGTGCTTTCATCATACCTTTACCAACTCGCACTGGTCTCATATATTTATCCATAGTTTGACGAAGTTGAGTCAATCCTTCATGGATATTAAGAGCATCAGTTGCAGTGGCTATATGTGATTTGAAATAATTTTGAAATTTTTCTACATATTGCACTTCAAAATATTGATTGTGTGTCAACCGTGTTTGTTTGGCTGCGTGTGCACCTGAAATTTTACCCCAAACAAGGGCATCTGTCAATCCATTTCCACCTAATCGATTTGCACCATGAATGCCACCTGATGTCTCACCTGCGCAGTATAATCTGTTTAATGAAGACATACCATTGCTATCAACTTTGACACCACCCATCATGTAATGAGCTGTTGGAATTACAGGTATATGATCAGCATTAGGACCATTTACTGAATGTTGCAAGCGCTCATACATAGCCGGATATTGTTTTGCAAACGTTTCTTTACAGCTACTCACATCCAAATAAACTGGCCCAAGACCTTTCTGATATTGAAGAGCAATTCCTTGTTCAACCTATGAGAAAATAATTGAATTGATAGAAATTTTTTTAACATTATTTCAGTTTATTAATCGAACTAGATAATTCTATTCTTTAGTTTTCTAATTAGAAATGTTTTCTAACGTTCTAAATTTTAAGCTTAGTTGTTTAGAGGAATGAAATTTTTTACCTTATCTCTAGTTTGTGTTCCATGAACACACACTTCTCCATTTTTGTTTTTTAATAGGCCTCCTTCAAATCGAACAATTTCTTCTACTAACGAGGGAACATTCCCAAGTGTCCCCTCGCTTTTGAGTCAAGAGTAT
>JAJEKB010018007.1:0-17637 GCA_022393335.1 Macrotrachela quadricornifera
TTTCTCATGATGAATATCTATTTTTCTTTTATTTAGCTTATGAATATAAAAAACTTCAATGTGAAGATGGATTTTTAGAAGAATTTTTTCAAAGTTCAGTTAGTAAAGTGAAAACGGATATTGTTAAAAAATGGCTCGAACAATTAATTCGATGGCGATCATCAGAAAAACAATTTCAATTACCATCTGACTCAAATCTTAATACAATGCTTAAATATGTTCTTTATGATGATCAAAGTTTGCTCTTTTTATAAAAACAAATGAATTTAGATTTTGTTAATCTTTTTTAACGATATAGGAACGTATCTTTATAAGCTTCCAGTAGCCGATATTCGTGAAAAAGTCAATAATCTTATCTCAAATAAAACTCAAAATGATAATTCATCATCAATTAGTACAACTGAACTATCGACCAAACTTGTCAAAGATGTAGAAGATCGATGTGATTAAAATTTTGTCAATTTATTGAACACTGTAAAAAGAATGATCTATGAACTTGAATTCTACAAATTGCTTTGACTAAAACAACATTAATCAGAACATTTTCTATTCCAGATTTCAGATGAGAAACTTTTCGTGTTGCTTCTTTTTCTTTTTGATAAAAAGTAACGATGGTAGTTATAAAGTCATGAAATCGGCCTCCTTTGGGTGGGGATGATATGAGGGTAAGAGTGAGACTAAGGGTCTTCTTTTCACCCTCACCCTCCATTTCTCGAAGCAAAACTATGGAGAAAATGTTTAGAAAAAAATGAATATCGATCTGGATCATTGCAACAAGTCATCTTTGCCATCTTCGACAGGGACGATAGTTAGAACTGGATTGCCTTTCGAAATGAATTCGCTGCATCACAAACAAATAAAAACAATACATAAATCTTTTTTATTAACTTTTCATCTAAATGAAATTATTCGAAAGATTTCGCGAATGAGAAAATATATTTGAAGTGTGTACTTTTTTTATGAATTGATAGTTGACAGCAAGAGTGATAATGAAATGGTTAGCAAACTTCAATAACGAATAATTATTCTCACCAAAATAGTCAACTATTTTTCTTGGTTCTTTAATTGCTCGAATTATTGACTTCGTTTCGATCTCATAATGATTTACATTATGTTTGTCATTCGTTTTTGTCTACGTCTAATTAATGTCACTGACAATTTAGTAAAAGAGACAATGTGTTCGAGCAAGATGGATAAATATGACAAGAAAACTATCTAAAAAAATAATGGCTATAGTCTAGTTTCAATACTCAAAATTGCCATGTCAGATTCGGATGAAAAAAACATTGTAATAGTCCCATATTCCTGCATTGTCTTGACACACTTCATATGTAGTGTTTAGATACTGTCTGATCTACATATACAGTTTCAAGATTATCAACAAGGCATCAATGAACAGTTCAAGAATCGTTCATTATCTTAAGAAATAATTAGTTTCATTTACTTTAAAAAAAAGAAACTATGGAGAAAAAACGCCAAACATGCATATATCAGGTACTAATCATTGCTATCATACCGTAGTGATATTTCTCGGCGATTCATATCTAGCCGTCTGTTCCGATTGATAAATATCTCAACTGTATCTCTGCGACACTCACTGATTTTAGAGCTGTCAAGTTTCATTGTAGTGAGTGTCTATATGACGAAATAGAAATCGATGATTAATATCAGGTAGATAAAGGAAGAATATCGATTACTGTGTTTTGTCGCATGGCATTAATCAGATATTGTGCTCCTAGGTTTTCAATATTATTGTTCCAAAGATCTAATGTAGTGAGCGTCTGTGTGATGAAAAATAGATAAGTAATGAGATGAAGAGACAGCAGAGGTCACTTTGTTGGAATGTAAGGCATCAGCCAAATATCTTGCTCCTTCGTTTTCAATTCTGTTGCTCTCAAGCTTTAGCGTAATAAATGTCTTTATCAGAGAAGAGCATATAGATTGTGTATGACATCGGTGAAGGGACAGCAAGGATTACTGTGTTATGATGAAGTGCATCAGCGAGATGTTGTGTTCCTTGATCTCCGATTCGATTAGCGTGCAGATCCAGTGTGGTGAGTGTCTGTAGGAGTGAAAGTAAATAGTTGAAGAGAGAACGAGAGTTACTGTATTTTTGTGTAAAGCAGCAGCCAGATTTTTTTTTTTATTATGCTTGGTTATTTCATTTGTGACGCTCGGAAGCGCTTACAAATCATAGAAAAAGAAAAAGGATACATAAAAAGAGGGGAAATAGCACTGCGTACTTTAGTAATTTATGTCTGCATCTATAAGGCAACACTTGTTTATGCAACTAAGAAACTGGAGATTTTATTTCATCGATGAGGAGAAGGGATATGTTAGAAAGAGGTTAAGAGTTAAATGTTAGAGACAAAATCGAGCCAAATGCCAAGCAATGATTTATGATTTTTCAAAAGTCTTTTCACTCGTTTTCGTTGGAAATAATGACCTAGTCCATCCTTCTTTGTCTTCTTGAAATTTATCCAAAAAGCAACGTCCTCAAAAAAAGGTGAAGTCGAAAGATCAGATTTATACATTTTTTTAAATCTATTTGTAATGTATTTTCTGACATAATAGTCGAGCTCATGTTCCTTCGTATATGTGAATAATTCCCGAGATGATATCCAGACGCATCGATGTACCATTCTTAGCCCTACTCTAAATTTCTTTCGAAGTAGTTCCTTTTGAGTGGCAGGAAGGAAAGGAAACAGGCAGAAAAGCCACGCAAAAAAGGGAAAGGAATAAGCGAAGAAGCATTGCCTTAAAACTTGTGAAGAGATATTTTTATTTCGTTTTAACCATTTCAATTTTACATATGATTTCTGAACTTTTTCTAAACAATTGGCGACAGATAGTCTCATGGACAGACTACTCGTCCAGTTGTATCCAAGATATTTGAAATTATTCACACAATTTAGAGGAGTCTTATTCATTAGGATTTTCAAAGCACGTAGATCGACTTGGGAATGAAAAACTTGAAAGACAGTCTTTGTAATATTTATTGGTTGCTTCCATATTTTGGAATATCTGTACAGATCCTCACATACTTTAGTCCCTTCTTTTTCCAGGAATTTAAGCATGGGCTCTAGTTTTTTCTCTATTGGTGCTCTGACTAGAACACATACGTCGTCTGCAAATATATGCGTAGAAAAAGCTCGTGTTTTTTTAACTAAATCAGCATGGAACACAATAAACACGTAAGGACTTAAGCTGCTGCGCTGAGGAAGACCAATCAATATCTCAAATTCTTTAGTAACTAGGTTTCCATAGGCGACATATGCTGATCTTTGAGACAGCCACGACCATATTATTATTAACAATGGTCTAGGTATCTCCATTCGGTTTAATTTTACTAATAATGCTGCATGCCATACCCTGTCGTATGCTTTCTGATAGTCAACGTATATCGACAGAGTCGGTAAATTAGCGGCCAAGTTATTTTGTACTTCCTGATATATGGAGAGCACTCTAGTTGGAATTAAGCAATTAGGTCTAAAACCTGACTGTTCCTCGGGTACAATACTATTTGATTCTGCCCATCGGCGGATTCTTGTAAGCAAAATTTTTTCAAAGATTTTCGAGTGTGTTGCAAGTAGAGATATAGGTCGCGTTTGATCAGTTCGAGGGATATCTGCTTTTCGCTTATTTAGACTGATAATTTTTGCTGTTTTCCAAACTCCTGGGAATCTGGCTTCTTTAAGCCATAGATTAAAGCATTTGCAGAGACAGTGTATATAGCCTGGGGGAAGTAATTTTATCATATAATTCGATATTGCATCTTTCCCCGCGGATTTCTTTGGTTTAAGTGAACGAATTGAATCCACTATTTCTTTTACCGTTGTCTGTTCCACTTCATCTGATACGTTATCTAACATTTTGATTATATCATGATATTCTTCTTCTATTACAGTATCGTGTAAAACGTTCTGATCAATGTCAGGTGGTTTATATTGTTCCATATAATATTTATATAGTTCTTGCGCAATACTCTCTCTATCTGTTATAACTCTATTACCTATTTTGAGTTTTGAAAATGGGAGGGACTTTGGTTTATATATTTTTCCTAGGTGTGACCAGAAACTTGAGTCGTTTTGTATTTTGCTATTTTGAATATTTTCTAAGAACCTAGCCCATCGACTTGATCTATAATTCCATATATCTAACTGTACTTCTCGATTTAGTGTTCTTAACAATAATCTTTCTGGTTCACTTTCAGTATCATATCTTCTTTTTCTGTAGTAGCTGTTTCTTACTCTCCTTAGATCCTTTAATCTGTTCAGAATATATTCGGGTAGGGCTGGTCTAAATTTTTCTTTGCTTTTCCATGATGTTACTCGGGTTTTTACCGCTCTCAAAAATAAAGTGTACCTTATGTACCAGTTGTCTAATTCCATAGTCTTTTTTAATTTTATCCAGAAATTCTGCAATAATGTTATAAGTACTTCGTATTCTTTCCGATTTGTGACGGGGAAATGGGAATACGTATGAAATTTGACCCTGTTTGAGGTGTATATTATTGGCCAATGGTCACTTGTTCCGAAATGTATTGTTTCTCCTTTTATATCGTCTATATTCGTAAAGAGGAGATCTATATTTCTTCGAGAGCGTTTAGATGAGTTAAAAGAGTTTTTTATATAATCTTTTGGGCTTCCCCATTCAACTAGAGAAGCATTAAAATCTCCGGTTATTATTGTGTTTTCAATGATAAATTTAGATAGCTCATCTATATTTCTGTTTTTGTTCGGCGGCCAGTATACTCCAATCACTCTAATTGGTTCGCTCAGTCCGTATACATCTATTACTACTGTGTTTGATAATGCTGTTTCTATTTCAACTGCTTTTAGATTTTTCCCTATACTAATACATACCTCTCCTGAACGATTCGTACCTGCTTGATAAAACCTGTTATAATCGGAAATTAAAACCTGTTTTCCTTGTCTACCTACTTCTGTAAAAATGCAGATGGAGGCTTCTACCGAGTGAATCAGATCTATTACCTCTAAACTTCGACTTTTCCATCCTTGAATATTAGGTGGACAGTCAATTCGTCGCATTCAATTCGTCGCAATCAATTCGTCGCATAACAATTCGTCGCATATTCAATTAGTCGCATATTCAATTCGTCGCGTATTCAATTAATCGCATAAGACGTCGTCGCATGCTTCTCTCTTATGAGAGAAAGAGAGATAAGTGTTAATTAGTTTAGAATTTTTATTGAAAAATTGAGAACATACAAAATGAAAGAAAAGTGAGAAAATTGATTGAATTTACAATGAAATATTAGGAGAAATATTTTTTAAGTATTGATCAATTTGTAATTGGTCATAACCAAGAACCAAACGTGAAATGAGTTCGTCACGCTTACGATAACAAGCTTTTTTTTGGCTTTGGTTCATGACCTTGAAGAATTTGAGCAATATCAATTTCAAATTTTGATTGCTCTAGACGAATTTTTTCAGTTAATTTAGCCACTGTTGGATGAGAGATAGCAACACGAGTGGCAAATGCGTTGTGCCATCCTTCAACAGCGTTGTTGGAACGAGGAAGATTTGCAATGACGCGATCATAAATATTCCATAATTTGTGATCAAATAATGGTTTTTTTCTTCCAACTCCTATGTAAAAGTACATTTAGAGAATTAATTTAAATATTAAAATTTTACCTCTTCTTTTTGGTTCACCTATCCAAGTTTTTTCAAAATAATTAAGTAAATTTTCGGTATCATCATCATCATCGAATTCGGCAGCCACTATATCAAATCCTTTGATGATATCAATAACAGGAAGAAAAGTAAGAGCAATTAATTTTTTAACATTCATTCGGAAAGTGTTATCTTCTTGATATTTTTTGAATAAGCCGTTGTCTTGAACGTGCCGCCAAACACTTTGACCGAAATGAAAGAGACAACCTAAGAGAGACACTAATTAATATAAAAAATTGAAATTAATATAAATCGTACCTTTGTGCGACACGTTTGGAAGTGATTCTTTAATTGATTTTATTGTGCCACTTTCAAAGTCAGTTTGAATTGATTCTGGATCAAAGTCATCTTGTTCGAGAACTTTTTTGAGAAAGCTGTTGTAATCTTTAGTGCTTTTACCAACTAAGAGACCATAAACAAGAGGAATAACAACTGATGATATTAAAGCGTGTAATGTAAATAATTGATAGAAGTCATCAGGGCAAACCTAAAAGAACGTTAATTAGTGATGTAAATTTCTTAATTGGTATCTTACTTTAAACGTTCCATCAGCGAACCAATGTTTTGATTGTTTTAATATTGATAAATTAGTTCTTGTAGAAAAAATTATCATTTCATTATCTTCATATAATAAAAAATCTTCATCACGATAAGTTTTTCTTAAATTGTCTGGTAAATGACCATTTGGAGTAGTTGCTGGTGTTGTACGCTGTCGACGAATTGTTTGTGTGATAACGTCACTCCGTGGTAATTGACCAGCGGCAGATAGAGGAAATGTTCTTAAAGCAGAATGGAGAATCGAGCTTGTTGGTTCATCAGTAGTTGCAGCACGTTGCTTAACGTCATTATGGAGTTTAATAACTGGAATACGATCTGGATTGGGTGCATGATTATGTGTTGTTGGTTGAGAAAGAAAAGTATCCATTGATAAGTTTGTGTGACATCGAGCTTAATTAAAAAAAATATTTCTTTTGATGAGATCAAAGCAGCGCTTTGTTAACTACCTTTACAATTTCGATTTTGACATCGAAAAATTAATTTTGTTATTGTAGTTCGTTCTTGAGTGTAAATATAACCTGCATGTACGACCATTGGTTTTCCTTTTTCAGATAATAGTGTTTCAATAAGAGACATTAGTAGATTATAGTTGAAAATAGCTTTATGAGAGTATTGATTGAAAGTGTTCTTGCTCAAAGAATAAAGTTTATTTATATTTTTGAGTCTCATAATTCAGAACTACAATATAATTATCTCTGTTAATAAACTTATGTCTAGTTCATTATCAGAACACAAAATCCAATTAAAATCTGATTGATTTAGCCTGTTGATATCGTTAGGAATTAGACACAATCACATAATACTGTTCCATTCACTAAGATTATCATCCATTTTCGAATATCAATATTTTAAATCTCTTTATTATCTTTATTTAGTAATTATTCTTTTTTAAAAGTTGAAGATAGAAAAAGCAATTATCACAGAGAGAGAGAGAGAAGCATGCGACGACGTCTTATGCGACTAATTGAATACGCGACGAATTGAATATGCGACTAATTGAATATGCGACGAATTGTTATGCGACGAATTGATTGCGACGAATTGAATGCGACGAATTGAGCGGCGACGAATTGACATAGTGCCAGAATTTATAATAGAAATATTGGAGTAATTGTTGATTGCCATTTAACTTACAATAAGTGCCTGTTGTAGGAGTCATAATTGTATTAAAACTACCTTCATTAGTCAGTTATTCTGTTGAAAAACATATTTAATTAGCGAAGATTAATAATAGTAGATATTTAATGATTTTAATTTTTGCTAAGGAACTGGTGACGAGTTCAAGATATTTTAAAAACGAACTGGTCACCAGTTCGTTATGAAAGAATGAAATCTGTCATCAATTGAGAAAAAAATCCCTAAAATAGAAAATCCCTAAGTCAAAATCCCTAATCTGGATTAATTTTTGTTTTAGTATCCACAAATGTGGATTCGATTTAGGGATACATTCTGGGTACCAGATTTAGGGTAAAGGATAGACATTCACATTATTCATTAGTTTAATTATATTATTCAAATTCACCCATATAAGTCTCCTGTTATGTAAACAAATACCTAAAACATTTAGATCTTATACATCAATAGAGAAAAAAACTATTCTATTCTAATCGCTGAATTCTTCGATTTTTGTAGTCTTCTTGCAGTGCTTGAACGATTTGAATTGCTTGAAGTTTACTCAAATTGTGACTTAATAAACGAAGTAGAAGAAGTCCATCTTAGGTAAGATATTGTTCAGTAAATGGTTGAATTATATTTTGATTATCATCTGTTGGTAAAAGATGTTTTATATATTCAATTCGGCTAGTTATTCCAATGTGAATGAGTAGAAGAATAAAACTAAGAATATTATGAATGATTAAATATATAAACCAAAATGAGAGAATAATAAATATGTACTCGTTGAGAATATTAATTGGTAGAAGACATTGAACTGTATAACGATGAATTTTGCCAATTTCACGTATTGGTACATCACAGAGAGTTACACGAGGAAAATAAGGTGGATCAAATCGAGAATTATCACGATGTAAAATACTTTGAATAATATCCCAATTGAGAAGCCAAGCATCACCGCGATGTCCAAGAAGAGCATTGAGTAAAAATAACTGTAAGATTGAATTAGTGAGATACATGAAACGAGTGAGAAGATAAATTGAAAAAAGATAATTACCACGATGTTTACCACGACGATAACATGCGGATATATTTATCGGATGTGGTGGACGTATTGATGTGAAAGAATGACAATAGTATTCAAGGGTTGCAATAGCATGTTTCGAGTTTTGTTTACTCTTTTTCACAAGATTTTGAATATCAATACCAGAACGAATGTTAAATGAACGCCAGAAGAGTCGAGGAGCATAGAAACTAAGAGCCATTAAAAGCAAAAAAATGGGTACCCATTGATAGTAGCCTTAACAAAGAGAGGTATAGCAATTACAAAAAACAATGCAATCTTGAATACTTATTTGCGCTCGTCATCGATCTTCATCAGAATGTGGTGGCGTTACATCAATATCAATATAATACGTATTAATAATCCAACAATAGTCTTCCATATATTTAGTATAACTCTCGCCATCGCGTTTAAGTTCGGCTGGTGACCAGCAGGAGATACGACTAGGCATGAACAATGCCGTTGATGTTATGACGAAACCAAAGAGTATTAAACCGACAGTAACTCGATGATTGAGCCTATCTACATGTTCATCATCATTGTCTGTAGTTCGAAGTCGTTTAAAAAATGGCCGACCGACGATTGAATTAGCCAAATTATTTATTGTCAATTTTTCTGATTCACCCATTTAAACAATGATAGACGTTCGATCTTTTGCAGATAAAACTTGAAGACAATATAGAAGAGAAAAAAAAGGAGACGCTATTATATATGTCGTATTTGATTTATTATTTCTTACCGTTCTCCTTCCGAATCGTTACCATACGCGTACATATATGTGTACGTAGACACACTTTAAAGGGAAATTTGATAATGAATTATTATATCAATATTAAATATTCGAAAATGTTTCGTTTTTCGTTTTTTTTTCTCTGCTGGTGGGAGTTAAAGACAGATGAATTTCTAATATTTGCTTCGATTTGATAATGAATGTATCCATTCAATTTTAAACTGTAATATTACACGATCAGTGGTTTATCGAAGATTTTTTTCTCTGAAGAAGTAAGAATGAAATCGTGGCGTGATCATTACAATTCCTACGCGCCAAACAAATGTGATCTTCAAAAGGATAGATACGAACTCTGGGAAGGTGATGCTTCCAACGCGTAGTTTAGGTGTTTTACGCTTCATCCATTCGCAGACGTGTAGCATCGTGATTTAGCAGATTGATCTCATGAGACAAGGAGAACCGTCAAATTCAATTAGAATAGTCTAAAGTATCCGAAATAGCGTTTTTTAAATGTTCATGCTACTAATGCGGAGTACTGAAAGAGAAATATTGTAGAATGATTGGAGGTCGAATTTTATTAGATTAGAAACAATGTTCTTCGTTTGATCATAATGAAAACATAAGATTTTTATTCTTTTCAAGAAATACATTCAACCAAGATCCTTTTTGTTGGTATGCAGACTTTGTTTTGTTATATGTGAGCCATATGATGATTTTCTCCGATAAATTCAATTTTTTTATAAAGCAAAACATTGCGTCAAGAACTTTAAAATCCTGACTACTGCTATCCATAATATTATTATCTGTACCTAATATCAGTAAAAACAATCATCAAAGGCAAGATACTACTTAGGGCAATCCAAAAGTAGTGAGGGGGATATCGTATTTTCGTATAGTTCGCTTGGAAAAGTTTTATTTTTTTATAAATAGATAGAGCGTCTTTTATTCTATCTTTTTGTCCTATTTGATCACTATTCCGTTGATCTTATAATAATAAAATTTCGATAAGAACTATTTCCATTGAAAATCAGCTGGTACCATTTAGATCATAATGAGTGTGGCACTTTTGCATTCTGTTTTATTATCACTTAATACGTTGTATTAGAAAAACAGAATATATCAGAAGATGCAGCGTGAAAAGCTCCACAATTTATAAAGGATCGCTTATTCTATAGTTGCACTTTTTGTTTTCAAAACGAACAAAACTCTGAACGACCAAATTTCGACATTGCAGAAACGGAATTGTTTTTTAGTAAAAAATGCATTCGGTTTTCCCTATCTCATCTTTTTTATTACCTAACATGTTTTATTTAAAGAAAGAAAATATACTACAGGATGCAACGTGAAAAGCTCTACAATTTAGAGAGAACAATTATAAAAAGATAAGATAAAAAAACCAAATTCGTCATATAGCAACAAAAAGCAATCTTATTTTTGCAACGTCTAAATTGGTCGCTCAGAATTTTGTCCATTCTGCAAACATAAAGTGCAGCTATAGAATAAGCGATCGTTTATAAATTGTAGAGCTTTTCACGCTGCATCTTCTGATATATTTTGTTTGTCTAATACAATGTATTAAGTGATGATAAAATGAGATACAAAAGTCTTCCGTTTTTATAATGCCATGCTCGTTATGATCTAAATGGTACCAGCTGATTTTCAATGAAAATAGTTCTTATCGAAATTTTATTATTATAAGATCAACTGAATAGTGATCAAATAGGACAAAAAGATAGAGTAAACGACGCTCTATCTATTCATAAAAAAATAAAACTTTTCCAAGCGAACTATACGAAAATACAATATCACCCTCACTACTTTTGGATTGCCCTAAGTATTATATAACGATAACACATAATACTTTGAGACAACTCATTGTATTAAGGGGTTAACAACACGGTTATTCATCGATATACTCCTTCTTCTCTGAAGAGATGTATCAATAAACATATTAACTGAAATTGTATATGATAACCTAAGGGCAAATTCCAAAGAAGGCAGTTAATCGTGGTTGCGGTCATGATTATTTCAAAGCCTGTGACGGCTAAAAGAATGTGTATACACATCTTCTATTCAAGTCAAACATTAGTACTTTTTCTGAATTTCAGGCAAGTCATTTGGAAAAGGCGCCGCCAAGTGATGGTCTGTAGTCAGAAAACGTATCTAACACTGATTGAATAGATAGTATATACATTACATTATATAACGATAACACGTAATGCTTTGAGGTATCTCATTGTATTATGGGATTTAGATCATGGGGAATCCTTCGATATGCTCTTTCCTTTGCCAAAAGACATATCGGAAAAGATATTAACTGTGGCATTATATGATAGCCCAAGGGCAAAATTCCAAGAAAGGCAGTTATTCATAGTTACAACCATGAGTGGAAATAGGTCTATAGGAAAGAAATAGATGTATATGGGCAAAATCACGCAAAAGTGGACATTGGGTGCTCTCATTTGACTTTAATTCTTAAAGCAAGCTACCGCTCTGAATAATTGTTTTAAGCACAGTCATATGTAAAAATGTTTGCTCTTTCTAGTGACTATTAATTAAAACTAATTAATTAATTATTTAATTAATTAGGCAGTAATTAGCGAATATCTCACTAACCATATGAGAAAAAAATCCAAAACTTTCAGGATAAACTATACGACTTAAGCCACATATATGGTGAAATTTTCAGCCAGATCGGATTCCAAAAATTTCTCTATCAAAAATTGGCTCTGTATAGGTCCCATAGGGATTCAAAAAAGAAATTTATATGTCATCATAGTCTAGTGAGTCTGAAGAAGGATTTGTATACTTCGAAATTGATTTGAAACTTTTCATTCGATTATAGCGGTATTTTTTCAGTTGCACAGTCGTACTCTGTCACGTCGCTAACAAAATTGTCACGTCGCTAACGAATAATATATAAATTTTTTTGGAAAATCTAAGCCTGTTTGAGAAAAACTTTGAGTAGAGATTTTGTAGTCCTAGAAATGGTCTACAGAATGCACCAATTAGTTTTGAAAAAATACTGTTTTAATTCGGCGTTTTTCTAAACAGAAAGGGAAAAAGTGAAAATCGATGTCCTTTTTTACGTCACATCGCTAACGCTACTTTTTCAGTTATAACTCCTTTGAGCAAAAGTATTTCTGGCTGATTTTTTTCAGGATATCTAGAGTAACTTAACATACGTACAACATATAAAAACTAGCTCTAGTAAACTTCATCAGTCCGAGATATACGTCTTGCAATTTTACGAGTCACGTCGCTAACAAAATGATTTTGCCCATATACATGTTCTATTCAAATCAGACGATAGTACTTTTTCTGAATTTCAGGCAAGTCATTAGGAAAAGACGTCGCCAAGTGATGGTCTGTAGTCAGAAAAAGTATCTGATATTAATTGAGTAGATAGTATATACATTTTATTGTATAACAATAACATGTAATACTTTGAAGTATCTCATTGTATTAAGGGATCAACAACACGGGTATTGATCGATATACTCCTTCTTCTCTGAAGAGATATATCAAAAACATATAAACTAGAATAGTATATGATAACCTAAGGGCAAATTCCAAAGAAGGCACTTAATCATGGTTGTGATCGTGATTATTTAAAAGATTTTGATGGCTGAATGAATGTGTATACATATCATGTTGAAATCAGACGTTTGTACGTTTTTCTTATCTACAGACCAGTCATTTGGAAAGGGCGCCGCCAAATGATGGTCTGTCGTAAGAGCAGAGGAGTCTGATATTGATTGAATATATTATATGTACTATTGTAAATAAAAGAATGAGGGCAAGTTGAAATACATTGAACGGTCTTTTTGTATTTGAAGGGTGATATATGCTGTGAAATGAATAGATAACATCTATTCTAAATAATAACTGGTATAAAGTATTAGTGAACACGAAATGACGAATAATACTAGGATGAGTATACAAAAAAATTTGAGATAGATTATTAACATACAATTGTTTTAGTAGGTCTAATTATAAAACATAGATGAAAAATGACATCATATTATTGAAATCATACTTTTCAATCATTCAATTTAATAAAACGTATGGTGTCATATATTGAATGTTTACTTTTATGTATACGTGTGTTTCTTTTGTCTTTTTGATTGTATATGTGTATATGTGTAAAGATATATGTAAACTAACCACTAAGCTTCTATTTCATAAAGAAGTTATATTGTGTATATATTTTTTTTTGTATTGTTCTACGGAAACTCTATTTTAAACACATAAAAGCATTTGAAAACTTTAATAAATACATCATTTTATATTTTTTCTTCTTTCTCTAAATGAACTTCTTTTGATATTTAAAAGTATCACTACAGAAACATGTTTAATTTTTTATTTTTTAGATTCCAAAATAACAATTATTTGGCTATATTATTCCTGAATGGCTCATAACAATCATAACTTTAGTATACCACATACTAATGGTTTGTTTCAAGATGCTCAAGGTCATTGGTATGAATTACTATCACCAACACAAGTTTTGGTTGATGAACAAAATCTGAACAATAATAAGAAACAACAAAAGAAGAAGAAAAGTCGTGGTAATCGAAAGGAACAGCATAGAAGAAGAAGATTGCGTCGTCAACATCAAGAAGCAACTAATAATACAAATCACATGGATCAAAATAATAATGATACTGATTATTCAATAAGAGAACAACAAGAACAAATTCAAGTATGTTTGAAACTCTCATTTTCGAAAAGTAACGATTTTCTATTCATACTTGTTTGACTTTATTTAGACCTATTCATTGAATAATCACCTTCGAACGAAATCACAAAATAAACGTAAATGTCAAGAATTAAATCAAAATGGTATGTATATAAATCAATCATTCAGTCAATTATCAATTTCACAAGAAAACAATCCAAAGACGAAAAAACGAACAAGTACGATTAATAATGAATCAAATAATCAAACAGTAGCTGTAATGAATGGCTATAATAACCAAAAAGAAAATGACAATGAATCATTACCAGCTTATGTTATACACAAAATTAAACCACAATATTTAAAAGTTTCTAATCACATATTTAAACAAATGTTATCAAATACAATAAAAGATGGTGATAAAATTGTTCAATATTTAGATACAAATGAAAAACTTCAATTTGTTCGTCACATGACTGAAGTAACTAATAATTTATACAACATAGATTTACAAAATAATATATGGCAAGAATATTACAATATTGGTATAAAAGACGGTATATGGGCACCACGATTATCAAAATTGTATGCTAAACAACATAATACAAATCGTACTTATGGTTATCCTAAACATATTATTGAAAAGCGTCAAATAACAATTCAACGTCAGTTAAAACGTACACTCAATGAATTACAAGAATATTTAGTAAAATTAGAACAAAATGCACAACAATGGCAACCAGCATTTGATCCAAATATTTTGTCACATGCCGTCAATGAATTTGTAATCAAGGGTCAACAACGATTAAGACAAGAATTTGATTATCGTAGGAAAATATTAACATTAGATTCCAATGATCATCATTTAATTAGAAAATTTTATGAATTACAACCAAATGAAGAACAAATCGATCTAGCGAAAAGGATATGGCAAACAACAACTGATGAATTAAAAATGAAAGAATATGAAGAAATTCTTCGTAAACGTATCTATTTACAGCGTTTACCAAGTGGAATTGATAAAATTATTAATCAATCAATTGATCCTATTGAACTTTTACTTTTCGATCCGATGTTGGATAAAGATCAACGTGCAAGTTTAACGTCAGCTTGTTCGAAAACTTTGATACAATACAAATTTGATTTAATGACTATAAATCTTGATACAATACAAAATATAAGATATGGATATCAAAAATTACTTCTTGATTTACAAAATAAATTATGTCTATCGAATTGGACTGAATTAATTAAACAATCTATTAAAACTCGCCAAAAAACAATGATAGAACGACATGAAACTTATCTTAAACATAAATTGAATACTGTTTTCGACGAAGCTCCGACGACATCAAACGAATGAAGAAGCAACATCGTAGCCGTCGGAGCAATATCTTTATTTATAAAACAATATGTGCTTCATCACCATTTATTCAAGTTGATTTAAATTTAACAGCACAACAAATGTCAATGTTTATTAATGGTCTTAAATATATTTTACCATGTCAAACTCAATTATGTTCTCATAAATCTCTTGATGATATTATTATTGAACAATATCAAAATATTTCTAAAATTGTAAAAGATTGCTTACAAGATAATGGTATTTTCACTGGTGATCCTAGATCAAAACACGCATTTTTACAATTGCAACGTATTATACATGATTTATATTCCAAACAATTACCAAGAAATTTATTAAGACGTGCTCAATCAGAATATAAAATTGCTCAAAGTAATCAACGTCTTCTACGTCAACGACCAGATATTGTCATACGTCGAACAGATAAAAGTAAAGTATTCTATATTGGTAAAGCTGAAGATTTCGAACGAAAATCAAAAGAATACATGTTAAAAACTCAAGCTTATGAAGAAATTACAGATGGTCGGTGTCCTTTAGCTGATAATTTACATGCTGTACAAACTTTACTTGATTATCTTATGTCCAAAAATGTTATTACTCGGAAATAACGTAATAGGTTGTTACCAAATCTGAACAAACTAGAATTAGGTCATTATCATGGTCTTCCTAAACTACATAAAGTAAGTGTATTTGATTTTTTTCAATCGATAGATATGTTATTTTTCTTCTCTATGTAGCCTGGAACACCTTTACGGCCTATTATTGCATCAATCAATGCACCAGCAACATTGGTATCAAAATTTTTGAATGATCTTTTAGCGCCTATCTTTCTTCAAGTTGCTCACCAAACAACATTTATTAATGGTATTGATATGGTTCGAAACATAGAAAAATATATTAGCAATGGTCATTTTAAATCGACAACAAAATTTATTACAGTTGATGTCACTGATCTTTATACAATGATACCAAGACAAGGTGCATTACAAGCATTAGCTCGATTTTGTCTCCAACATTCGAAACAAGCTAAAATTGGTACATTTACAATTGATCATATTATGAAAATGGCTCGTCTAATATTGGATACAAATACTTTTATCTATAATAAAAAATATTATCGACAAATTCGTGGTGGTGCTATGGGTTCAGCCTTTACACAAGTCTTAGCTAATATTTATATGTTCGAATGGGAACAAAATTTAATTAAACATCAAGAAACACAAAATGAAATTTATGGAAGGTATGTTATCAACTGATTCA
Organism: Macrotrachela quadricornifera; assembly: GCA_022393335.1. Taxonomy (NCBI): domain Eukaryota; kingdom Metazoa; phylum Rotifera; class Eurotatoria; order Philodinida; family Philodinidae; genus Macrotrachela; species Macrotrachela quadricornifera. The sequence goes on from JAJEKB010018007.1 coordinate 16,468, forward strand.
ATAAGCTATTTCTTTTTTATTCTCAAATCTTTCTTTTCGTTCTACAAATAGATATATTGATGATATATTCATGACAACAAATGAAACAATAGATAAAATTAAACAACAACTTGAAAAAGCAGAAAATCATGATGTTAATATCAAAATAAATTATAAGATTGATATATCAGTTGATTTTTTGGATGTTTGCATTACGAATGAAAAGAGCCATTTAAAAACAAGAATTTATCATAAACCAGCTGCTGAACCATATATTTTGCCATATACGTCAACTCATCATCGTCATATACATCGTAATGTACCATATGGTGCTTTATTACGTGCTGTTCGGATCTGTTCAAATACATATGATTTTAATAGTGAACGTTGTCATATTCAGATTTCGTTATTATTAAATGGTTATCCACCAAATTTTATTAAAAAACAATTTCATCAATTATTTCATTCAAATAATGATACATCAGAATCCATACTCATGAATGAACATACTTATCAAAATCTACATCAACGATTATTATATCAACATACACGACGTGAAAAACAACTTAAGAAAATGACCGAAAATCCAATTGAAAAACCATTCGCTTTACAACAGAAAATATGGAATAACTAGCGGACACCCGTGCATACTGCACGGCCGCTTTCACTATGTAGAGAAAATCTTTTTTAATGGCGCGAGAAATCTTAAAGACACTTGTAGAGTTGTATCTCTGTTCTGAAACATAGGTTATTGCATGATATTCAATTTATTTAAAGGTAACAAATATAAAAAATTTCTTTGAAAAAACTGATACGCTCCGTTGATTCCGTCTCTACCATCACTCCTGTTACTATAATCTGGTAATACACAGAGACACTTAACATTATTATATAGAAAAAAGATACCCAAGCTTACTTTTTCCTCTAGATCTCAAGATATAACCATGTTTTTTTGACCCCTGAGATCAATCGGAACACATGTTTTTTTGACCCCTCAGATGAATCTGAAATCATGTTTTTTTGACCCTTGAGATCAATCTGAAATCATGTTTTTTTGACCCTTGAGATCAATCTGAAATCATGTTTTTTTGACCCTTGAGACCAATCTGAAATCATGTTTTTTTGACCCCTGAGATCAATCTGAAAATCATGTTTTTTTGACCTCTCAGGTGAATCTGAAATCATGTTTTT
>JAJEKB010018007.1:18528-35749 GCA_022393335.1 Macrotrachela quadricornifera
TCGAAACGCGTCGTATTATGCTTTGAATCTTATCTTCGAAACTCACCCTCACCCTCAGCTTGATAATCTATATCTTTAATAGTGAAAATACTTTATAATGTATTCGTGGTAATTATTCTCACCCTCACCCTCAAGATGATAAAAGTAAAACGATATGATGATGTTGTTCTCTGTATGATATTGAGAAAAAAATCTTTTTGAGATGCATATATATATTGAAATCGAATTATTGACACAATGAACAGTGTAGTATTAATAGTAAGTAGATATATTCAAGAAAGAAAAAGAAAAAGAGAAATGAAATAGATAATTTTTCGTTTCTTCTCTCCTCATTGATCGACTCACAGGTAATTAACATAATATGCATAGAGGAGATGGTTATTTATTAGGTGCGTTATTATGTTGGAAGAATGAAAGAGAAAAATCACTAGACTGTGACATTTCCCCAATTCCCATCGTGGGAAAAAACCCAGTCATTACATAGGTAGGAGAGAGATATAAAACATGAAAGAATCTTTTTCTTACGTCAATATTACCATTCGATTCGTTTATTAAAAACTAAATATTCAAATCTACAAGCGGACAACAATCAAACGCAACGCATTTAAAGTAATTTAGATAATTCTTCTTTTTTCTTTATTTTATTCTGTCATCGTCTATCCTAAACACGATGAATGCATATAATCCTTTTTTTGTCTAAAATGATTCTGAATAGATTAGCATTTTCATTAGATTGTTTCGTTGTGATCACATTCTTTGCTTTCTCATTTCCTTTTTGCTGGAATAGAAGAAAAAGAAAACTATACTTGGAGCATACGAAAAGTAGTGACGCCAACCCTGTCATTCTTTACAGAAATCTCTTGAAACTTATTTTTGCTATACATCCTGATAGCTCAAGTCGATCTCTATAGTCCTATGATGTTTTATAAAGCTTTAAACAATATATAATACTAGCAGAGACCCGTGCAGTAAACTGCACGGCCGCTTTAAGTTTTAGAAATAGTTTACTTAAATGGTAAAAGAAATTATTGAAACACTCGTGATACCGATACAAATATTTTAAGAATAGCAGATACTTGTGCAAATTGCACGGGAAAAATGTGATTCTAGTAATTTGATTTCTTTTATGGTCTGGTATGGTAGAATCCACAGAAGAATCTGCCTGTTGTACGTATTAACGAAACAAATTATACAGTGTTTCCGTTTCTTACCTCTATCTTCAAAACGCCAGTTTCCTTTCTAGTCAACTGAATACTTTGGCTCGTATCTATATTCATACCCCCTCATTCTTCCTGGTTTTATATGCGGACCTCAACTCTTCATTTATATCAAGCTATCCCAAGATCTTCGACTTGATAAAATCTTTATCATTCTAATACCTTGAGGGTGAGCATTATTTAAATCCGTCTATCAGTATACTGTCTTTTGTCCATTCATATACCATTTGCAGACGGAGATTTTTAATTGGAAAAACACAAAGACACCTTCATTGGGTACTATATGAAATTGCAGTCTATGAGAGGATACATAACGTACCGCTACATTAGATCTTTCTTAGCTCTATGTTTAAAAGGGACTGAGCACAAACTTATGCCAAAGCTACTGCTTACTTTAATAAAAACTTTCAAAACGAAAATATTTGCTCTTTTTCCACGGTGTCAAAATGAAAAAAGCCAGTTCATTGTTTAAACTTTGAGTTTTCATTCGAAGTTTCGATCCTCTTATCAAAGTTCTTTCTAACCCTTCAGCCTAAAAACTTATTGGTTTTTTGTCACCTTTTGTACCTTTCTCCGTATATATCACTTCATCACTACAATCTAAATCATCTTATTTGTCATTACTTTTAATTGTTGCACTTTCAGTTTCATTCGTTTCTGTACATAGACATTACTGAGCATCTACAGCCACATCTATTTCACCCTACCTTCTGGCAAATCTTAGATCCATAATTAGCTGGCGCATACTTGTCCCAATCTGGCTTTTTCACATGACTGTACTATTGTATCAAAACTTCTTCATCTGCTAGTAAAGACTTCACATCTATAGCCATTTAGTCCTGTTTTATAAAACAAAGCTCTGGGGGTACGTTCTAGAAGACTGATATTTGACACACAACAAAGATGTTCGCAACTTCAAATATTTATCTTTATTTGAAACACACACTTTCCTTTACAAATCTTTGGCAAAACTAATCATACTGATTCTTTAAATAAAGCTACAACAAATAAGTTGTGCTTCAGATTGAAGGAAAATTGCCTTAACTTTTCGTTAAGATAAATACCGCTCGACGTGATCAATCTTGCTTCCCTCGACTGATGAAATATCGTCAGCGAGACCTGCTCGTAATCTTCTCAGTAACGTTTCTTTCAGACTGAGATTTTCTTAGTTTAAAAAAATTAGTTTATCCAGAGAAAAAACCGTGAGAAATCGAAATTTGAATCAGTCCCGACGGAAAACCGTTAGAAATCGAAATTTGAATCAACCTAGACGGAAAACCGTTGGAAATTCAAATTTGAATCAGTCGAGACGGAAAACGGTTAGAAATCGAAATTTAAACTAACCTAGACGAGAAACCATTAGAAATTCAAATTTGAATCAATCCAGACGGAAAACCGTTAGAAATTCAAAATTTGAATTCAGTCAGACGGAAAACCGTTAGATATTAAAAAAATGTTCATATGATTAAAGTTCAACATGCTAATATACAGTTTTTAAATAGAAATGTTTTTTTGACCCGGTAACAGACACACAGACACTCGACATTATAATATAGATAATCAGAGAAAGGTAACCCTTCGAGAAAACGTTTTTTTCGCATAGTTTTCGAAGGAGATACAGACCAAGTTCCGCTGGCAATTTTGAAGCTCGTCTCAAACTCTGTCGGAGTCCAGAGGTTCAGAAAGAACAGATAGGTCTTTAGTGTGATAGAACAATCAAAACGAAGAGGTTCAAAGATGTTTCTAAAAAATGTGATCCTAACACCGACGTCCAGCAAATTTTCGTCCCGAATATCGATGTTCCAGCTATTTTTTGTCCTTAAAAGTGACAATGGTCACCTTTTGCTCTGATGACGACACCCAGCTACTTTTGGGCCCTAATAGCGACGGTTCAGTGAAATAGAGGTCTCATCATTTTAACCAGAAAACATGCATCTCACATCACATGCGGCTGAATTTTGTCAATGGTTTCGACCAAGAGTATGTCCCTAGGCCGTCAAAGAGAACATTCGAGAAACCGTCATGTTGCGATATATTTCTGCCCAGTACCAAACATCAATTTTTGGATCTTCCAACTGCTTTTCCTAAAGAAGGTTTTCAATAGATCAACAAACGTTTCTTTTTCTCACGCAGAATCGATCTTTCGTCTATCATTTTGACCTGCTCAAGTCTATATTACTTCGTATGAGTGTTAGGAATCACAAAGTATTTCATCAAAAACTGATAAAATTCAGCCGCATGTGATGTGAAATGCATGTTTTCTGGTTAAAATGATGAGACCTCTATTTCACTGAACCGTCGCTATTAGGGCCCAAAAGTAGCTGGGTGTCGTCATCAGAGCAAAAGGTGACCATTGTCACTTTTAAGGACAAAAAATAGCTGGAACATCGATATTCGGGACAAAAATTTGCTGGACGTCGGTGTTAGGATCACATTTTTTAGAAACATCTTTGAACCTCTTCGTTTTGATTGTTCTATCACACTAAAGACCTATCTGTTCTTTCTGAACCTCTGGACTCCGACAGAGTTTGAGACGAGCTTCAAAATTGCCAGCGGAACTTGGTCTGTATCTCCTTCGAAAACTATGCGAAAAAAACGTTTTCTCGAAGGGTTACCTTTCTCTGATTATTTTATCAGAACGTCACTATCAGGGACAAAAACTTCACTTGTCGTCGTTATTATGGAAGGCAGTTTTGGTATCGGCGGAGCGACATCCTCCTTTCTTACCGCTCATATCGCCGCGAAGGAACGTCAGAAAAAGGTCGGGGATATCACGTTTGAAAGAGGAGAATCTGCAGATCATTCTAACAGAAAAGTTCTTTCAATCGATCGTAAAATAGCTTCGCACGAGGCCGAACAAAATTAAGCAACAATTACCCGTCGTTATCAGAGCAAACGTCTGTAGTGATTTCCTCTCGTGCTTGTACAGAATGCAAGAAAATCTCGGTTGTCAATAGATTAATACGGTCGTTTGTTGCTGTTTACTTTCAGTCATACAGAATAAGGCAAACGAATCTGAAGCAAGGTGGATATTTGCATGAAACATCGATCGTTATCGATCGATATCCATGAGCGAACTCGATACTATGCTTATGGCTTGATAGAGATAAAAATTGAATTGATGCAATATTTACATAGGAAATAGGATAGCGAGAAAAGATTGAATTTTTTTTTAAAAATCTATCAGTCAAATATCTGTCTTTATCATAAAGTGCTGTTCTCGCGAGTTTCACTCTTCCCGTGACATAATGATGGATTTTCTTATTATTTCTTTTATCATTTCTGTGTCAGATGGAATTTCATTGAAATTTTACCAGTTATAGATATCATTTCACAAACACACTACTGTGAAATATTGTCATCATATAGATTCCAAGTTTACATCCGTAATTTCGCCTAAAAAATGGTTTATTCAATAGAAATCGACTCAAGTTCCGAATCTGACTATCCACAAGTCATTCCTGGTCGCAATAGACGACTTGATCGGGAGCTCGACGAAAACAGCATTGAATGGATGTCACCACCACATGGCAAATATATATCAACTGATCCGATACAAGAAGTGAAAGTACAAAATGTGACGAATACCTGGGAAAATAAGGATTCTGTGAGAGGAGTACCTTCGAACAGGTACCAACGATTAAAGCCTCTGTGGTTAATGGCAGAAATATGGAAACATCACACCCTCAGCGGCGAAACGACTGATGTTTCGCAAGCTTTAGGCACAGTAATTAGAACCAGAGGTGTTCACAAGGGGAAAAAAGCAGACTCCTGTACTTCTGAAGTACAGAGAAGTACAGAGAAGTACAGAGAAGTACAGAAGTCTGCTTTTCCCCCCTTGAGTGTTCCCCATGATCGTACTCCGGAAAATGACGATTGTGGTCATATGGTCGCTGCATCTTTAGGTGGGAAAATGGTAGATTTTAACCTTTTCCCGCAGAATCAACGTCTGAACCGTGGACGAGATGGCAACTATTGTATCTGGCGAGCAATCGAAGCATGTATCAAATTGTGGGTCACCGCAATACCGGAAAAATACAGACCCAGAGTTAAGTTTCAAATGCTATTGCTCTACAACGATTCAAACTATCCTGATCGTCCAAATGAGTTCAAGTATATAGTTCAGTTCCTGGTGGATCCCGATTCCAGTGATGAGAAAGGCAACGATGGCAATGAAAAAATATCTTTCTCGAGTGTCTTATTCAACATCGCACAAATTTCTCTACAATGTAAAAAGAGAGAAGTGAAGAAACTGACGGCGAAAGTTAAGGCGATGGTGTCTCAAATGTCGGACACGTGCAAAACACGTGTTAATCAGTTTTTGGAGGAATTATCTGCGTTATTTACTGACATAGATGATTCTGAAACGGACGTTTCATCATCAAAACCGTCCACATCGGAAGCATCACCCGAACTTTTTCGTCCTCGACCCATGTCAGTTTGGGATTTTGTACCGGTGGTTGGTTCGGTAAAAACAATAGTTGAAGGATGTGAAGATGTTAGTGATGGGCACGTTGGCAGTGCAGCGACAAACTTACTTCTTGGTAGTGCTTGTTTAGGATTGGATCTAATGACACTTGGAGCATATTCTACTTTTGCCGGTGGCCTTGGAAAAATAGCGGCGAAAGGAGCAACGCAAATGGCAACAACGAAAGTACTGGAAAAAACGGGTGAAGCTGCAGCGAAAACAGTGGTTTTATATGCTGCTTCAACTGCTGTGAAGAGTGCAACTAAATTATGAAAATAGCTTTGATATAAATCAACAATTTATATTGATCGATAAACATCAATTCATACTTTTTTTTTGCTTTTAATACACAGTAATCTCGCGTTTCCATCTTGGTTTTTTGCAAGAACCAATTGTTCTTTAGACATCTAGGAACAATACAAAAATAATTCAATCAATAATTCGAAAGAACAGATCAAACTATATTCACTACGAATACAAATCAATCTGCTAGTCTCAACTTTTGCTTGTTCAGCAACCGATCTATCAATGTAATTATCTTTTTTCAAACACAGTCATATGGGATAATTCCGATCAAAACTGCAAAACTTGATTGTACTTTTAATCGTTCTTCCTTATCGTCGAAGCTAGAGACGTGATTTTTTCACCACAGATAGATCAGTACATGCTCTATCTATTGGCGAAAGAATTTTCTCGAAACCATTGACCAGAAAAAAGTATTGGACGTAGAGGTAAAAAGTTGAGGGTGAGGGGGTGATTACCATGAAAAGATATAGCCACGACTAATTTCGTCCTTTCTGAAGGGATTCATCAGGTAGCTTTAGCCAAACTGCATTGTCTTATCCAACCAAACTGAGGGTGTGTATACAAATGAATCACTACGACGCGTTTCGACTCGATTAAGAGTCTCATCAGGCAGTGAAGACGATGATCTGTATACGAGAAGACAATTCGAATCGAACCGAAAGAAAAATCACTCTCTCTCGAAGTTCAATCGAAATTGAATTCCCAAAAGAGGGTGAGAGGGTGAGGGTGAGGGTGAGGGTGAGGGTGAGGGTGAGTTTCTAAATTATAATTCCAAGCTTCTTACGACGCGTTTCGAACGGAGCTTAAACCGTCCATCATCAGGTAAGTTCGGAATAATCTTTTAATAGCTCTACAAGCTCCATATTCACTTATTGATTGCTCGATATCGTCCTTTCGGGCCAACAAAAGAAGTCCTGAGTCTGTTCACTTGTTCCACAAGGAAGTTTTTATTTTATTTTACGAAAAAATACAGATTACAAGAGAAAGTGTTTACAATTATATTTAATTTTTGTTTATTCTTCAATTCTCGAATAGTAATTGGAATATGGGAACAGCGTAGTTTCATATTATGTTTTTCTTGTTTAGTAGTTCTTTGGATGGCTTTTTATGTATGAAGAATGTTTCTAGAGTTCGATTGGTGTTTGCAATCAAGTTAACTTTAACTGCGTCAAGTGGAGATCCGTTGAATCCAAAGTGATTCTTCTACCATTGATAGGTTCTCGTTGCTAGGTCTCTTGTCAGTCCATTGTCGTAGAGATAACGTGGATCAAGGGGGAAACGACACTCCAGGATCCCAGTACTCCGATACTCCAAACGATACTCCCGTACTCTAATCGTTTATTGTATTTTCAGTAGCTTATTTTATACGAAATCATATCCTCTTCGATGCCCAGAGACGTTTTGCCCACAAAATAATATTTTCCAGGCATCATACATAAAGCTGAAGCAGGATATGATCTATAGATGTGTTCTTTTCGTAGATCATCAACAATAATTTGAGAGAGTGATAATAAAGAAGAAAATAGATTTTTGGATTTTTTGGTTTTTAATTATGAGAAGAAATAAATAAATAATTATTGAATAAATAACAATAAAGGAGAGAAAAAAGGGCAAACTTTTCAAGAAAAAAAATTCAATGATAAATAAGGGAAATTACGCGAGGTCTTTCGAATTATTCTTTTTCAAGCGATCGTTGTGATTTCATTGATTGTTGTAATTTCATTGAATGTATTTCATTGTCATGTGTTCATAATTTTGAGACGTTTTTTTCATTGTTGATGATGCAATGCGTTCACCATTTTAACAAGTTGTTTGTCAGTATCAATACTGCATTGTTGATTTTAATATAATAAATTTCAGTATGGTGTATGTATGGTTGAAGATGTTTTTTGTTGTTAATTATGGTGATGTTGAGTACTTTAAAAGTAGAACAGCGAAGCAAACGAAGAGAAAAAGTCAGATATGACTTGTTACATAAATAAATATAAGCAGTAAAAAACGAAGAGAAAAGTCAGATACGGCTTGTTACATAAATAAGTATGAGAAGCGAAAAAACGAAGGGAAAAGTCAGATATGACCTTTTTACATGAATAGGTATGAGGAGAGATAGAGAAGAAATGATTTTTTTTTACGTCGATACAGTTTTAATTGGAAGAAGGAGAGATACGAATTACAATACAAATGGGAGAGAAGAAGTAATGATAAGGAAAAATGATCTTTTTCTTTTCTATTGAAGATAGAGAGATTACAATATATGTTTGGGAAAAGAAAAATGAAGTTCTTTACATGAATTAGAATAAGGAGAGAGAATGAGTTTTTTACATAATTAGATAAGATTATTTTTTCAAAATAAGAAAGATTACAATAATATCTTGAGAAGAGAAAGAGAGAGATATATTGGTATAAGAGAGAAAAAAATTTTTTTTAGTTTTTGTTGATGTTTTTCTTTTTCTCCTATCTATTCTGTTTGTCGTTATTATTTATCTACATTGATCTCAGATTTTGTCGATTCGGTTTCTTCTTCACTAGCATCTGCTTTAGATTATCGGTCGTTCTATTCGCATAGATGATGTGAGTGTCGTCTAGTGGTGTTCCTTCGAATATTTCTTTCCATATTTCATGGAAATTATTTCCGAATCTCGCAAGTGCTGGTGTATATGAAAAATGGCATAGTATATCGTTTCTAAAATCTATCTTTCGTTTCTCTTTTTTATTCCATTGGTCATCTAACACCTTCTCTCGATATGTTTGATGTTCTTCTATATCGAGTAAGTTTTCGGGTGATCTGTTTCCTGTTAAATCTTGGTAAAATCTCTGAAAGTGCTGATCTATGAAAGTTGGTGGATATTTGTTTAGAGCTTGTATTTAATTGATAAATAAAAAAATACCGAACGATCAATAAAAATACTGAAACGATCAATAAAATAATATGATCATTAAATATATGAAAAATGATAAATTAATAAAGCTTGAATTACCAATAATTTATTTAATCTGATCAATAAAAAAAAGACTTTATAACAATAATTTATTAATTTTCACAAATAAAGAAGTAAGTTTTGACAATTATAACAAGTAACGCTCGTCTCTATGACTCGCTTAACCCTCGACTGAATTCTATTTAACATTATCTCTTACTGGTCGCTAGATTCTGCTCTGTTAACTATGCTGGATACATGTGCACGTATACACGGATTGCTAGTGACGGCTGTTCTATAAGATCCAGTCTTTAAACTTTTTGTTACGGCTTTCGTATGGCAATGTAAAGCACAGTCCTTAGTCGATCATCGTTACCTCTGCTTCGCTTCACTCTTAACTTCTCGGTTTTTTATATGATGTCAGCATAGACCAATGTAACGCCTCATTTTCTTGCTCAAAAACTCGTTTACAGGTAATATAAAAGCTAAAGCAGATTTGAGAAAATGGTGACTAGTCATTCGTCGGCGCCTTACGCGTCGTCATTCACGACTAGCCGCGTCCATGTTGAAGTCTATTTTCACATGAGTTCACTGTCTTGTGTTCGAAACCACACTCATTCACGTCCCACTAACTCAAAAGAATTACAGGATCTGGAACGGAAAAAGCCTCTATAGGAAATTTGAAGAAAAACACGTAAAGGCACAAAAATCTATAAATAAGTGGACCATGACTAAGTTTATGAAGCATCGCTGCGAAATCTTAATTATTTTTTTTGCAAATAGCGAATATTTTAGATGCATGAGTACCTGAAAACCTGATTTAAAGAGGAATAAAATCACAAAATATTGATCGCCTTAAAGCTTAGATTCTCAAAATCAGATTGGATGAAAGATAGATTTTGGGAAGCTTTTCATTGACTGAAATTTTAAACAGATAGAGTCTGACTGGTCAAAAGTTCGATGTAAAAAGTTTGCCACTGGCTAAGTTCACAGACTCAATAATCTGATTGAACGAAAGCCGTATAGTGCAAATAACTGAGCCGTGACCTTTAAGCCGATGTTCTTTTGACTCTGTAACAAGCAAGCTTATTTTAATTTGCTCAACTCTCCCTTCGTGGAGGAATTATACCAGTGTTCGTTTTTATAATTTTGTTACCATTCACTTAAAAAGATATCATATTTTAAAAGTGGAAGACGAAAAGAATTTTCTTATAATTACAAGTAGCGCGAACCCTACGAATTCGCTGAACCTTTTCTGAAAGAAAATTCGGTGTGATTACCATTGAAAAAAAATTTCATTTGGCTTATCTCATATCTCAATCTTCTTGATTGCATGAACGCTACAAAACAAAACATCCACTCTAGCGATGATCGTTTTATAGAAATATCCCTATATAGATTCATATGTAAACGACAAGCAAACCTCAAGTTCGAGTACTTCGTCTTCGATTGAGTTTGATCAAATCTAATACAGATATCTGACCATATTCAGTAGTTTGGGACGCCATATTTTCTAATCCTGAACTCTGACTTGTTTGAACAAAATGAAGAGACGAACATTCATATTTTTTTAAGCGCAATATTTATCGGTATACAATTGTTTCTTTAAGAAAACGGAATTAGATACGATTTAGATGCTTCAGTTTGTTCATCAAGCTCAGTAGCATGATCAGGTGGCGATCACTCCAAACCACAATTCTATAAAGATAATATCTTTTTCCAAACTAGAGAATCTCGGACAGCTTCTTAAAGTTTTAGGACGACATGACTACACATATATTTCTGGTTACGCTACAATAGGCAAATAACACAATATTAGTATTCACAATTCCTTTACTGAATATGTTCTGTTACATAAAATGTGTAATAAAAAATTATTTTTCCTCATGAATCGAGTTATTTGAGAATCTATTAAGGTACTCCAAATCTCACTTATTGTACTTATGTTAAACTTTTTAAATCAACGACTAGCCGTTTCCATATTTAACATCGCTACATCCTTTACTATTAGTTTAGGTTTGAACCGAATACATGCATCTCGTTTGAATTCATCTCAAAAGGTTGCTGAACATTTGTTAGTACATTCATTAACGAACTAAAAAAGAGAAACTATTCAAAAACTGCTACCAGTAGAGTACACTACATTGCGGTCTCAGAAAAATCTTCGCCTAGTTTGAATGTTATTTCAAGGTTGATGTTTATGAAGATTCAACAACAGAACATCAAGCAGCCACCTCTTTTCTTTCACATATTTCTTTATAAATCTTTCTCAAAACTCTGACGTATAGTAATGTACAAAGAAAAATGTTTCTATTAGAATAAATGTTCAACATGGATTCATGATCATCGATTATTCTTAGTTCAACCTTAAAATAACAAAAAGTTCATTAAAAAGCTAAGAAATAGATCAAAAAAGCTTTTATTCACTTTGATTTCGAATTTTTCGTACTTTTTAACAGTCAGTCAAGTTTTATCACAAGCTGTAATTCATTCATTTATTATTAACTAATAACTAACAATATTGAAAAACTAACCTCAGATTTGGGTTTCCCATAGCAAATTATATTTGGTGACTTTTCACTGCGCACAGTTTATATTATTTATTATTAAATATTTGGTAACAGCCATTCAGTCTTGATTTATCAATCTTCGGTGAGTTTCAAACAATCTTTTTAAGAAAAATGCAACAAAAAACTATAAATTGCATATTTACTTACTCTTAACCTCAAAATTGACTGGAAATTCCAAGTCTATACCATCGACAACCCCTCAAAGAGTTTTCTTATAAAACATCATAGGTTTTAAATATTAATCTAGGCGACACCATTTTCCTATTGGGGTGAAGACAAACATGCGGACAACCTTTAGAAACAAACATACGTGCAAAACTACAGACTTATTTTATACGATATGATCCATGCTTCAATTCGGGAAACAAATTGTTATTATCTTAACAAAAATCTTCTGCAGTCAAAAATTTCTATAAAATTTTTTACAAAAACTAATACTATCGATCGATTTCTCGATCTGAACAATCTTTCATCAAACTTTATAAAGAATCACTATTTTTAAAAAGACAAATATTTTTTGCATTAAAAATTTTCCAAAATCATAAAAAAACCGAGCGTGCCATTCAATTCCCCGACCACGATTACCATTGGTCAAACTTTATAAAACAATCATTATTTTCTTAAAAAAAGCCTTTTTTAGCAAAAAAAAATCAGTTGGAAAAATTGAAAAACTAATAGTGCCATTCAGTTTCCCGAGCAAGAAAACCTTTGGTCATACGTTAGGCGTCGAGTTGACCATGAAGTGCGATTGTGTTTGTCGATTTTTCTAAGAACATGTTTTTTTGACCTTTGAACGCATTCTATATGATGTTTTTTTGACCTTTGAACCCATTCTATATGATGTTTTTTTGACCCTGACACAAACCCACAAACAAACGAACAAACTATTTTTTTTCATATGACCCTCTCTACAGTCGAGAGAATATTTAGTGATGATAAATAATCAAGGACAAATAACTCAAATTATTTTGTTATTAAAGCTTTAGTAGCCTTTTTAGGACGACCACGTTTCCTTTTCTCACCTATTTTTACATCCTTAGCTGTAGGTGGAGGTTTGCAGTACTTTAGTCGTATCGCAAGTCCTATTACATGTTTACAAATAAATTCTTTGAAAAATGATGGACAGTTACAAGAACCCGTTTTCCAAAGAGATGGATCGTTGGGTAAGGTTACTTTCCAAATTGTTAAGGAGTCTTTGTAATCATCAAAGGTGTTCCATTGTTGTTTTTTGTATTTGTTTACTTGTGTTTTTGTTAGTTTTTCAGTTGCACCTGCTGGTACGTAATAATCAGTTTTATCGGTAGTTCTTGATTTATACTCTAGAATTGTTTTTGAACTTTTGGCGAAGTGATAAGATTTCGTCCATTTAACCAATGTTATAGTTGGTTCATTTACGAATAAAATTGCATTTTGTTGTCTTTCATCACGATCTCTAGACCATTTACTAACTATTTCAATTGCAACAACCAAAAATCTGGAAAGTACAAGACGTTCCCTGAATGTGTTTTCATGTTTAATAACGTTATTCGTAGCTTCTAAAGCATTATTAGTGCTTGGAGTATATTCAGAATAACCTTCATACCATCCTGAATGAGCCGTTAACCATTGTGATTTGAAATATTCCATAAAATCTGTATGATTTTTATACTTTTTTAAAAGTAATTCCGATGCTAATTGAAAAGAATGCGTTGAGTTACATAGCTGAAGCTTTTCAATGTCACTTATTACTCCATGACGTTCATTTTTATCATTGATTAAGCAAAGTTTTTTATCTAAACGTCTGCGCATGTGCGCCCAACACATAACTACTTTATTTGATCCAAAAACACAGTTAAATGCATTTTTAATAGCATCTGCACCATCACTGATTAAAACTTCAGGTTGATACGTTTCACTAATATCTAACTTAAATAAACCATCACGAATAGCTTTAAAGATGAATTCAAAGTCTTCTTGTTTTTCTTCAGTACAAACAGACAGACCAATTGAATGAAATTTTCTATCTAAGTCAGTTGTGCCGACAATTAAAACTGGAAATCCCTGCCAATTTAACTTATATGTGGCATCAGCATGTATTTTATTCGATTTAATGGCGATTGATAGAAGTCTCTTTGTAGTCAGGAAAAATCTGAATTTATTACCAATCTCTTCCATATCTTCAGCATCATCTATTTCATCTTCATATTGAACTTTGTGCGAGCATACAAATGCTTCATCATCATCCTTAGGTATTTCCCCGTGTTTTAAGCACCATTCTTCCAACTCACCTAAACTGATTGTCGCTTTCCCTTCGTTTTCATTCAGTTGATGTAAATAATTTGACAATTGTCTTTTTTGTATTATTAAATTGTTTTGTTTGAGAACTTCCATTATTGCTTTCGGTTTTACGTGTAGTTTGTGCAATTCTTTTATTTTGAGTTTTGTTTCTGGTGAAATACCTTGCGTTGAAAGAGCCAACTCCTCATGATTATGAGGACTTGTAGTTTTGTATACTATTACTTCGTGTGAGTTATTTGGATAGTATACTTGAAGGTTAGTACTACACTGTATACTACGTAATTTTACTTTGTTACAACGATAATACACTTTTCTTCCATCACTACTGTTGTTAGTATTATACACACTCCATGTATTTTCACTTGCGACAGCGACTTTTGCCTCTTGATCATTGGAATATACAGCAACTTTTTCCCAAACCAATTTACGTTTAGTTCTTTTCAACACACCAACAACTTCTTCTGATTCCGACTCCGAAGAATCCGATGAAATATAAGCAGCAGCTCTTTTCATTACAATATAAGTATTTTAATTCACGCCGGTTGTAATTTTGAGTGTTACTGAATTAGTTGTATAATGAATAACTTGACTATTTGAGTAACTTGATTTGACTTTTTATTTTACGTTTTTAGAAGAACACACGGGTATTTATACAAGCGAGAGGGCAAAAGAAGGTGGTCAATTCCTACTTCGTTGTACAATACAATTCTAGGGAAAACAGATGATGTCATGTCATTTTTTCCCAGCTGGTAATACAGCTGGTAATAACCCAGTTCAATATATATAAGGAATAAACCAAAGTATAAGAAGGAAAAGAAAAGAAGATGAAGGACTGGAAGAAAAGAAAAAAAACCATATGATACACATATGACGGCATAACGAATGAATATCTTATTTATTCGATTATAACCTGAATGTTTTAAGCGCTTATCGACTAACACCAGAAACGTATTTACTTTTATATCCGTCTGAATCTCATTAAATTGTTCAGTGTGTTGGTACATTTCTCTAATCGATTATCATTCAATATAATAATTTATCATTTTATGTTGATTATTTGTAATTATATTAAATTAATTTTCAATTAGTATATTTATTGATGATGTAGTATATTTATTGATGATCAAGTAAGGTGCACCCAATGCAAAAGTGGACTAAAAACTTTTTTTAAAAGATTTTTATATGGTTAGATAGAGCTCGTCGAGCTCTACAAAACTGTATGTTTTTAAAATTTTTTAAACCATATTTTTGTGACAAAATTTACAAAATACTTTCAAAAATTCGTAATTTTTTAAATGGAAAAAAATGTCGATTTTTGAAAAAATTCAGCGATTTCACATCAATATTATTATATAAATAGTTTGAAAACATGTTCATTCGATGCAGCCTGAAAAACTGCATCTAATGCTATAGATTTCAAAGTGTTCATACACAATATTCTAGGATAATTATTCAGCCTAAGAAGATATTCCCTTAAGAGGCTAGTCACCCATGCCAAAAATGCTTCAACTCTCGCTAGAATCATTCTTTATCCTACAATGTTATGTCATTTTATTCGTCCTATGATGGGGAAAAAAGTTACGTATCCGTTTAAAAAACCACTGGAGCATTGATGAAAAATAGTCATTTTTTCCTATCAACGGGCTAATATCGAGAAAAATGAGACTATATTTTGAGATTTTGTTTACAAAAACTTTGTGTTTGTCGAAAATAAACATCATATTCGGAATCAGTGCATCGAAATACACCAGAAGCTCTGGATGTCATCGAAAAACAAATTCTAACGAAATTTGACCTGTACTACCCCCGGCAATTTTTTCATCAATTTTATCCTGTGGTCCCCCACGGGTCAAATTTTGTTAGAATTTGTTTTTCGATGACATCCAGAGCTTCTGGTGTATTTCGATGCACTGATTCCGAATATGATGTTTATTTTCGACAAACACAAAGTTTTTGTAAACAAAATCTCAAAATATAGTCTCATTTTTCTCGATATTAGCCCGTTGATAGGAAAAAATGACTATTTTTCATCAATGCTCCAGTGGTTTTTTAAACGGATACGTAACTTTTTTCCCCATCATAGGACGAATAAAATGACATAACATTGTAGGATAAAGAATGATTCTAGCGAGAGTTGAAGCATTTTTGGCATGGGTGACTAGCCTCTTAAGGGAATATCTTCTTAGGCTGAATAATTATCCTAGAATATTGTGTATGAACACTTTGAAATCTATAGCATTAGATGCAGTTTTTCAGGCTGCATCGAATGAGCATGTTTTCAAACTATTTATATAATAATATTGATGTGAAATCGCTGAATTTTTTCAAAAATCGACATTTTCTTCCATTTAAAAAATTACGAATTTTTGAAAGTATTTTGTAAATTTTGTCACAAAAATATAGTTTAAAAAATTTTAAAAACATACAGTTTTGTAGAGCTCGACGAGCTATATCTAACCATATAAAAATCTTTTAAAAAAATTTTTTAGTCCACTTTTGCATTGGGTGCACCTTATATTTATTGATAATTTGTATATTTATTGATACTTTGTATATTTATTGATACTTTAGTTAACTTATTGTTATTTAAGTCTTTTTATTGGTCAAAAATGCATTTATTTATTGGTACATTTTTATTGATTGTTCAGTATATTTTATTGATCGTTCAGTATATTTTATTGATCGTTCAGTATATTTTATTGATCGATTAAATATAAGTCTTTGTTTAGTAACAGAGTTACTCTTATCTTTTCTAATTCTTCTCGAAGGTCAGCTGCATGTGAGCATATTCGTGTTGCTCTTAGTGCTGCTGTATATGGAATGTTCTTTTTGATATGTTGGGGATGTGCTGAATGATAGGGTAGAACATATGGTTGTGCTGCTAATTTTCGATGTACTACTGTTCTAAAGATTGGGATCTCGATCGTTACTGTAACATCAAGATAGTCGACTGATTTTCCTCCTTCCCATTGTATTTTAAGATTGGAATCTGATCTATTTAATTCTTCTAGTCGATTTTCTATTCTTTCTTTTGATAATCTCGATGTTAAGAAGACATCATCTCGAAATCGAAAATATAATTCTTGTTCTTTCTGTTGTTCTTCGACTAATTTACTTTCCCATTTTCTAACGTATATATCAGCTAGTACTTGTGTACAGGCTGATCCCATTTAGAATCCGGCGGGACTATCCCGATCCCTAAATTTTTCCCGAACCCGATCCCGATCCCGTTCCCGACGGGATCCAAATCCCGAAATTCTCCCGATTTTACGGGATCGGGGCGGGAATCCCTGTTAAAAACGGGATCGGGACTACGAATCCCGAGAAGATACTTGAATCAGATTTTTAGTCTGAATGATTTGTATTCACAGAAAATGGTAACGCCATTGAAAATCCCGAAAAAATATTTTGTCGGGACCGGGATCGGGACGGGTTTCTGTTAAATCAGATGCGGTCGGGATCGGG
>JAJEKB010018008.1:0-16364 GCA_022393335.1 Macrotrachela quadricornifera
AATATAATAATTCTTACCAAGATGTAAAATAGATGCTGTACAAAATGTTATATCATTCGCTACCCAAATATTACAAAATATTCGTCCAAATATCCATTTTCGTTTTATCTCAGTAATAAATCCTGGTATCATAACTGTTGTTGTTACAAGTAAATCAGCAATAGCAAGTGACATAAGAATAAAATTAGTTGGTTGACGTAGTCTTTGGACACGGAATATAGCTGTTACAACAATGACATTTCCAATAATACTAAATAATATAATGATTGAATAAACCTATATAAGAAAAACAATCTTTTATATTAATTAATCAATATCATTAACTTACAATGACATTTATGACAAGTTCACCAGTTCGAGAATCTTGTATATCATTTTTTATTGTTGATAAAGTACTAGTTATTATAATATTATTATTATTACTTGTTTGATTGACATTCATCATGAACTTTCTACACTAAAATAGATCAATAAAGATCATGAATAAAAATATTTTAAGAATATGTTTGTCATATATATATATATATATGCTTTAAAAGAAAGAAATGTACTAATTTCCGTATGACATTATAATATATAAAGTAATGCACAACATGCATTCTTATACTACTATATTAGGTTCATTTTTAAAACTAAATCTAGTTTTATATATATATTCTTCATATATAAAAATAGTGTTAAAAATTTGAATTGTATTTCATTGTATTTTTTTTTCTTTTATATTATTTACTTACTGTCATCACTTCAACGATACTTAATACTAGAAAAGAAATAAAAAACAATAGCAAGATAATTATACAATTCATAAGCCTTTCGATTATTTTTTTTGTTTTGTTTTTCTTATTTGAAAATAAAAAGAAAAAAAAAAGAGAAACAAATATTGAAGTGTCTATACTTTCAAGAAATGAAAAAAGTGAATATTAAATTTTTTTTTTATTGACAATCGATACTTTCGAAAAACAAAAATGACAGAATTGAATCATATTTCAAAGAAAAAAAATTTCCTATAAATAATCATAGATTAAAAATAAAACATACCTCTCGATATTATTAGTAATCACTTATTGTCAGTTTATTTCAAAAAGTACAATCAAGGTCAAATGTTCTATATATGTTCATTTACAATGAGATAGTAAAAATAAATTTTCCTCTTTCTATTTTCTTACTATCTCTTCCTCGATAAATTATATATCAAATTACGAAAATACTGCGAAAAAAAGGAAAAGAAGACTTCATTATCGTTGATTATATAGATCAAAGCAATTAATATGTTAACTAGGTTCGTATACTGAAATACCAGGGATGATCCTACGATTCTATTTCAGTCATTATAATACACTAAATCATATATAACTTAGAATCATACTAATGATCTATAAATATATACGATTATAATTAAAATATTCTCATTATCACTAAATATTAAAATAATAACATTTAAAAACTTGTTAATGACATGTTAAATATTTTATTTACGATACTCACCAATACTATTTGAAGAATCGTTAATCAGAAATATTATCATGATTTTTTTATAATTTATATAAATGAGTAGATGTGAATTGTTCGCACTGTATGTATGTATCTATCTATATATATATATATATATTATTTAGATAGAATTTCTGAAACTAATTCATGTAATAAAATTATTTATGGTGAGCTGTTGTTAATTGACTGATCTGTTGGGAAATGAGTGTTGTTGTCTCTATATGTGCATGTTTAGTGTTGGATAAAAAAATGACACACAGAGAGAAGAAGAGAGAGAGAGAGAGAAAGTCGAAGAAAATATTTTCAGTAAAGTAACGAGTAAGAAAAACTTGGTTCGGGTGAAAATTGTCTACCAAAAAACAAAGAAGAAAAAAGAGTGTTGACGCGAGAAAGAACGAGCAATGGAAAGGAAGTCGTCAAAAGTATGGCATTCATAATTATAATATTCTTTATATATACATATATATATTGAAATTCATTTGTGAAGCCTTTTTCATACATATATAGGACCAACAATTGTTTTACTACTCCCATGATCTTATTATTTAATTCAACATCTATAGAATAGAAGATGTACATCAAATGAATGGAAATGACAATCATTAAGATGAGTTAAATATTTATTTATTTTGT
The DNA here is from genome assembly GCA_022393335.1 of Macrotrachela quadricornifera. Taxonomy (NCBI): domain Eukaryota; kingdom Metazoa; phylum Rotifera; class Eurotatoria; order Philodinida; family Philodinidae; genus Macrotrachela; species Macrotrachela quadricornifera. The sequence goes on from JAJEKB010018008.1 coordinate 2,125, forward strand.
CTATATAATATGAAAAAAACAAACTGATGAACGTGTTTAGAATAATGAATAGATCTGGATCATGATATTTTCTCTTAATTTAACCATATATAAATACTTCAAAATCTATTTATAGACATCGTTTTACATTTTGAATGAGCGAATTCTATTGTTAAAAAGTTCTTTTTTTCTATTGACACATATGTTCTTATGTAAATATAAGATCGATAAGGATGCTTTTGAAAATCGAATCATCATCATTGAATTCTACAATACTTGACAAAGAAACTTTTCTTAATTTCATTTCTACTTTCAATATTTATAACTATATATATATAATTAAAATAAATTAAACACGTTCAATGTTTTTTTTTCTTTATTAAAGTAAATTGATAATATGATTAAGATGAAATTTTAAGTTATTAATGAATTGAATTTTTCTTTATATAGTTCATTGAAATTGAATAAATTAATACATTTATTTATAAAATTTTTCTCTATTTAATATAAAGTATCTTCAACCGTCATATAAATTTTTTCTTACCTCATTAATATTATTGCTATTACTTCATTATTATTTGTCGTTTAACTCCTTCAGCCTTTCCACTTGTCGTCTTTTAGTTGGTACGAGTGTTTACAAGAATTCATTGAAAAGGAAGTGAATAAGAGTTTTTCTTTCTTTTTCCATCATTTTCTTCATATTTGACTTTTCTTTTTTTTAGTTTTTCTTTTCATAAGAAAAAAGGATGCAGATAGAGCAGATGCTAGATTATGATGAATAAATTAAAAGTAATTCGCTCAAATTTTGCGTTCATTCTTGTCAAGGAAAATAATAATCATGACAGAAACAAAACTATTATATATATTAAAGCTGATAAAAAGCGACGTCTATTTAAATAAATAAAACTGTTTACTCACCTAACTCTTTTCTATATATCTCAGTTGGATATTATCATCGTTAACTCTCACAGTAGTATAACATATCATATTGTCATAATTTTTTTCACACAAATATTTATATTATCATCAATTAGATTCTATCCTGATTTATTCTATGCAACTGTTTGTCAATCATCCAACACCTGTACAAATATCAACTCTCCAAAGAAAGATATACAAAAAAAAAAGAGAGAAAGAGTGTGACAAATGAAGAACATTACAAGTGTATATTAATGCGTTGACATCGACAATCATTTTATATTTGTTTATTATTTCTTTTATTCATCAAGATTTTTGTCATTCTGAAAACATTTCCAAATGAAAATATCTTAGTAGTATACAATCGTCTCTCTTCTATGAATAAAAAACTTCAAAAAAGAATATATCAGAAGACTAGCTATAATTTTATTTCTTTTTGCGAATTCCATCTCAGCTCAAATGAAAGATCATATCATGAAATTTAGAAATGCAAAATATTATGATTTTCTGATATATTTGAGAAAAATACTACTATTTCCAATTTTCGAATGTAGGTCATAAAAATATAAATCAATGGCTTTTTCACAGATTGATCGTATTTTGAGTTGTTTTTCATGTCTGTTTATTGTAATGCGTTGAGAAAAGTTTGATAGGTTACAGAAAAGTGTTCTCTACAAAATAGACGATGTCAAAAGTGATTACAATAATTATTACTAATCGATGAGACCTTTATAAAGGGGAAGATATCTGCAGTTTATGATTGACATTTTGCTAGTATTTTATCCCTGACCTCATCGAATCAGTGTTCTGAGAAAAAAAAGAATCTAGTTTATGAATGTTCTTGTAAACTTTGCATGTTTTGAGACTTTGTGTAAATTGCAGTGATGAATAGACAAAAAAAATTCAAAACACTACTAAAATGCGGAAAAAAGGCAAAGTTTTTTGGTTCCTATGATCTATCATCAACAAATGAAGGATAAGAAATTGTGACATTTTTGTCAATTACATGAAAGAATCATCATATTTTGGTATATACGTTCCTGAAAATGATCTTTCATAAAAATAACTTAGCTAGAATCGGTCTTCTAACAAACTCTTTCTCGAGTTTTTTTGTTCACAGAAGTAAATGAGATTACATTAAATTCATATGAAAAAAATTTAGAATGTTTTTAGAGTAGAGAGAAATCTGATGGATTCTTTTTCCTAAATCAAATATTCTAGATTAATATTTGACTAAAACTATTTGTTTGTCAATGGTTTCTATTATATGTATTTTTAATGGACAGTAAATGTACGGAAACAACAATAAAAAAAAAAGAGTTCTATCTGATTATATCAGAAATGTTTTGCTTAGTTGCTTGATTGATTTAATTCTTCTTGAAGAACTTTACCAAAACGAGTCATACCCTATTAAAATATAACAAAGAATAATTTATTAAAAAATGAATAGAATAAACTTACTGTTTCAATTTGTTGAGGTGTACATATTGAATAAGAAACTCGAACAAATGGATAAGATTGTGATTGATCATAAAAAAAGACACCACCCGGTAAAAGTAATACTTCTTGTCCAAGTGCTTTTTCATAAATTAATTTTTTTGTATCTTTAATATTATTTATTTTTAACCATATGAACATTCCTGCTGTTGGTTCATTAAATGTTACCATATCTAATTATTAATTATTTATTAAATTAAAATATCAAGAAAAAAAAAAGAAACCACCTTTTAAATGTTTATTAATAGCATTAATCATTAATGTTTTTTGACTTTCATAAAATTTTGCTACTCTATAAAATTTAATAATTAATAAATAATAAAAAACAAATTCTTACCGTTCTGTATGTTCATGAAATCCAGATAAATTCCATTTTTCAAATAATTTAAATGCTATCATCTATTAAGACTTTTTTTTTTTACATATTTATTTCTAAAAGAAAATTTTACTTGTGAAAGAGAACTTGCATGCATACTGGTTACTTGTTGATGACAAACTACTTTTTGCCATAATAAAATTGGTGCAGTAACAAAACCAAGACGCATTCTATATAAATAATTGATCATTTTTTTTTTTATTTTTCATCAAATTTTATTTGTACCCAGCAGATAAAACTTTTGACATAGAATCAAGTCGAATAACACGACCATCAACATCCATTGATAAAAATGATGGTACAGGTTTCTAGAATGTTTTTCTATATGAATATCTTCGAAATTATTTATTAATTATTACTTGAAATTGTAAAAAAAAATATGGATCATCTTCAATAATTAATAGATTATATTTTTGAGCAATCTAAAGTATTTATATTGTAATATATTATAAAGTATCAAATAATTTTTCTTTATTACATTATAAATATCTTTTTTACGTTCGAAACTCATTGATGCTCCAGTTGGATTTGAAGCATTTGGAATTGTATAAAGTGCTTTAGGTAAACTATTTGAATTAGACCAATTTGAAAGAACTTCATTTAAATGTTCAGCATTCATACCATTCGAGTCTGTATTAATACTAACAACATCAGCACCAAATCCACGCAACTAAATATAAAAACTTGAAAATAAAATACGAATGTTTCTTTTTTTTTCTATTCTATAATATACACAATCTAAAGATCCTGAATAGCATGGTGAATCCACTAAAATTGGATCATCAGGATTTAGTATAAGTTCAAAAACTTTGCTCAATCCTTCCATTGAACCATTTGTTATACATAAATCATATCGTTTAGAATCAATTGGTGAATGATAATGATTTTGTAATTTTCTTAACCATTCTAATAGCTCTGACAATCTAAATCAATAAATAATATTCAGGTTAAAAACAAAACACATAAAGAGTCACATACCCTGGTGTTGGTAAATATTGTAAAGCTTTAGACATGGCAGAAGAATCAAGTTGAATTGTTGTACCATCTCTATGAAAAAAGAAATGTTCGATTTTTTTTTATTTTTGATAAAGAAAAAATATTTACGTTAATGTAATCGTTGCTTCTTTAAATGGAAATAAAGATACATTAGGACTTCCAGATGCAAAACTAATAGTTGAAGGTGGTGATCGTGCAAGTAATTGAGCTAAACATATTGATAATTTCTTTAAATGAAATTTTTTATTATATAATAAATATTTACTAGCTTCACGAACAGCACTTGGTTGTCTACGTGCAGCTGCTCTACTTAAAAATCGAGCATAATCAAGACAACCTCGCATCTTAAATATAAAGAATATAATCTAATCTTTAGTTTTTTTCTTAAATATTTTTATTAAGTTTTTAATATTAATACAAAATTCTTTTTGTATTTTATCAAGAGCTAATGTTAAAAAATAAATTCTTGAACAAAGTGATATTATTAATATATTATAATGAACATAATTTGCTCGACTACATTCAAGTCTTAATCGATTAACTGTTATTTTTGATAATGATTTAATTTTTAATAATAATAATGATGATTCTTCAAGATTAGTAATTAATTGATTGATTGTACCACGTGATGGTAAACGAATTTCAACATCATCGGGTTTAAATTCATTTAGAATTTGTTCAAGATTTTGTTCTCGTTTACATAAAAACCGTTCAAGTAAACGAACAGTTCGTCGACTTGCTTGAATACCAAGTTCAGCACGACGTGCATTCCAATTTTTATAAACACAACGACTTAATAAACGAGTTTCAAGATCTAATGAATCAATAGATTTATATTGTTCAATAAATTTAATTAAATAAGTACGACATTGATCAATAGATGATCGAATTGGACGTAATTCATCAAGAGTATAAGGAATACTTTGAATTTTAACAGTTTTTACCATGATTTATCTAGAATTACAAGTTATAAAAGAATAATTCTTGATTAAATAAATCTGTGAATACGTTATAATATATTATCTTTTAATTTATTAACAAAATAATTCGTTGATAGAACATAAAAGTTGTATGTATGAACTATGTGATTATTTGGGCTTTGAAATAACATACTAATCAAATCTTTTGATTGTTAAGACTGAACCAAATATAAATCCATAGTCCATGGTTCACCCATGTTGGTAGTTATAGCAAAGCACAGTTCAATAGATGTCTCCTGTGATTGAATAGTTTTTAATGATATTTATGCGATATTTTCTCTCCTTTCCTCTCTTATCATGTTGGTACTTAGCTAATAATCAAATGATATTGATTGTGCATGTTGATATTTCTGAAGTATTGTCTAATTTCTCGAACAAATTAAATAAGTTTTTGAGAAATAAAGAGATCATATATAAATATTCGGTGCATGTTGTATAATAATCTGTTTCTCATTATGGTCGTAATTATTGATAATAAAAAAACTTTTTAATATAAATATTTCCTGATTGATTCTTGCACTTTTAGCAAATATTCTTTCTTAAATTTTTTTCTCTACTTTCAATAGGGAATTGAGAAAATGAAAATTATCATATTTTTATAATTGTAAGAGTTTGACATCAGAGTGGATTCATGAGTTCTGCTGTTTCTCCCTTGATTTAAACCATATGATCGAGCAGCACGTAATTCTATTTTTCAACTTTTGCAAACTTAGCTGCAGAAACTATCTACCTTGGTTTTGTTATTTTCTAAATACTTTTTACCCATTTGAAACGATCACTAACTAAAATTCATAAAATAGTTATACTAAATTATTTTTATAAATCTATAAATTCTTTCTATCTTTAAGGCTTATTATATTATGAACAGTTGTACCATTCATAGAAATAATTTGAATTAATATTAACAGAGTATGTTATTAATAAAATAATACTAGAGAAAAATATCATTTATTGCTTAATGAACAATTCCAACGATTTTAACAATGAATGATGCTCATCATTAAAATATTCTTCTCTTTTTGTTTTTATTTATTTCAAATAAATCTTTAAAACAAAGTATTTCTAATTTTTAATTTTCTCTGCGAAAAAAAGTAAAGTGTATTTCTGTCATAAAAAAGTATCGGAAACAGAAATATGTATTGATGTTTAACTAAAAACTTTATTCGTCAATTATTTCTCAACGAATCATACCCGGGACTAAAACCATTTCTCGTTTAACAGATTAATACATTTACTATTTTATTTTAAAAATTTTAGAAAATTATTTCTAATGGAATCTAAATTAATATTAAGTTCTAAAAACTCAAATAGAATAGATACTAATGAGTTGTAATATAGACTCTTAAATTTAACCTCGAATAATCTAATTCCATAAAGCGAAATAAAATTCATAAAATTCAATCTAAAATTAAATTTAAATAAAAAGAAACAACGAGCTTTTAGTTTATTTTCTTACATCATCTTCTGTTCTTCAACAATCACCGTCATTTCGATGATTAACAAACAAGATAATGGAATTGATCTAGTATTATCCCAGGTCAAAGAAAACGCCATCGTAAACGGCCTTAAACTGTAAAAAACGACGAAAAACGGTCACCCTGAGGCCATCGTTTACGGTGAATCATAAAACGGCTTGAAAACGACGAAAAACTACAGTCGTTTTCTTCAGTCGTTTCCGTTTCATCGGAAACGTCAGCCGTAAAAGCTACCGTTTTTCAACGTTATCAAGCCGTATTTCGCCGTAATTCGTCAGCTCGTTTTACGAGCCGTTTTTTTCGCTAAACAACGGTGATCATTCCCATGTCCATCATTCCGACCGTCGGAAACGGCGTCTTATACGGCCTGAAACGGCTAAAACACGGCGTATTAAGGCACTAATTGTCATAGTATTTCGCCGTAATCCGGCAGCTCGTTTTACGGGCCGTTTTTTTTGCTAGAAAACGGCCATCATCTTTCGCCCTATTTCCACCGTTTTACGAGCTCACGTAAAACGGCCCGTAACGGCGTCGTTTTTCGTCGTGTTGCACCGCTTAAGGCCGTTTACGACGCCGTTTTCTTTCACATGGGGGATTACGGTGTTAATCAGCGAAAAACGACATCCGTTCATGGCCGTTTCCTGCATGATTTTAGCCGTTTTTTAGTCGTTTCATGTCTCATACGGCGCTCGGAATCATTGATCTGGGATCATTTTTATTCGATTTTAAATAAATTAATAAATATATCGACAACGAACGAAAGATATTTGTTGGTGGTATTCCATGATCAGTTGAATCAGAAGATTTTTTCAATTTTATTGACAAGCTTATTATTTAATTTAATGAAAATTTCTTTTTAAATAATTAAATTGATTTAGGTTGAAGAAATATTTAGTATTTATGATTCATATAATGTTTGACATAGAGGTTTTTTAATTTAAATTTTAATCAAATTAAATTAATTTTGGTTTTACTTTTGTTACATTTGTTTATATGACAACAATAAGAAATGTTTTTTTAACAAGAATTTTTAATCTTCATGGAAAAAAAAGGTTCTCTTTTTCAGATTTATTTAGATTTCATAATAATCAGAATATTCTTTTTTTTTATTATCATCATCGTCACCACCACCACAAACGACAATAACAAAAAGTCTATTATCCAGGTCGATCATTCTGACCGTCGGAAACGGCGTCTTATACGGCTTGAAACGGCGTATTAAGGCACTAATTCTCGTTGTATTTCGCCGTAATCCGTCAGCTCGTTCTACGGACCGTTTTTTTCGCTAGACAATGGTATTCATTTTAATTATAATTCACATCAACAATATAGTAATAACACTCTTAAGAAACATCGATTAAAAATATTATTTTTTAAATTTCAGCTCTATTTTTTTTACCGGTGATTATGTGAAATAATAATGTTTATCAACAACAAACTGTACAATAATCATTCATTCACGTAAATTAGTTAATTATTTTTCACAAGTTAAGAAAGATTTTTTTGTTTCATTTAGGAGATAATGATTTTATCGTTACCATCGTTATGATTTACAATAAATTTGTAATATATTTTGTTTGTTATTTTTATATTTTTGTCGTTCAAAGAATTATACCAGATGACCTGTTATTTTGAGCAATTATTTTTTTATGTTTTTTGTGTTACTTTTATAGAGATTTTTATACATCATTTAGTTGGATATTATTTATTGAAAATCATTTTGTTAAACGTGTGTCTATATGATTATATTTATATATATGTATATGTTTTTAGATGGCAATAACATTCAGTATGAATTTATATGGTCACATTGTACGAAAAATGATACATGGTTTTTTGTGTTTAATTTTTCCATTGATGTCCTATGTGGTTCAAGTTTATCTGGCTAGTCAAAAGAATGACAAACAACGATTTATGGTTAAATATGGACGAATACCAGAAGTTTTAGTTGCACTTATTATTGGCTGGGACTCTTATAAAGCCGATAGTCAACCTTATGAATTTTTAAGTTCTAGAATGAATAGACTTTTACCTTTGGGTATCGCAATAGTTTCCGTCGTGGCAGCTTTTGTCGATATATTTGAATATATGAGTTTTATGTTGGCCAGTGGAGTACATATTTTTTTATCTGGATGTTGCTATTTTCACCTGGTATTAGCCTTTTTTTTTCTTTTAGTCAATAAAAATAAAAATAAGAAATAAATTTTTTTGAATATGATTTATCTAAAACATAGCGGTAAAAAAAGATACAAAGAATTATCCAAAATATTCATTTGTGAATAATCATTCTCAACATAAATAAGTAAATAACTTTTTTTTTAGTACCTTGTATTGTTGATCCTCTCCTCTAGTCATAGACTGATACGATTTATCAGATAACAAAGATTTAGATAAGATTTTTTTAAAAAAAAATTTTATTTTATCAAAAATATTAATTTTATTTCTTTATTTTTCAAATAAATAGAGTTAAAGTTAGTATTACACAGTTGATTGATATGATAAACATGATAAATTTGAATGATCATTTGTTTCATTATCAATTTCACTTAATAATTCTTCAAACTTTGGATAATTTCAAATATCATAAATACAACAATATTATTTATTTATAAATAAAACAGACTCTTGTTAAAGAAATAAACTTAAAAATGAATTAAATGTACATTCATCAATATTTTGGGAATATTGATCTGAATTAAGTAAAAGATCTCATTCATAATAATAATAATAATAACGTCCCATAGGCTTAACGTCCGTAGGGGTCGGCCGCGGTTATTATTATTAGTTTTCCACATGCAACCGAGTTCTATCGTCTTTTTCTTTTTATAGACGGCGGTATCTGCACCCTCTTCCGTCCAACATACTGACTAAAGATATAATCAGTACGAATGATTCATGTGGAATGAATCATTTTAGACAACGTAGCCGTTAGTGACTTGTCCAAGGCCATTCCATGGATGATGTTACTGAGGTTTGAACACAGTACCTTGTGGGTGCGTGCCAAGCAACGTAACCATTCAACCATGGCGGCCATCTTATTCATAAGTATCTGTAATCATTGATTTTTCTAATTTAACAATATTTTCGTGAGTTATTTTCACATAAGTAGATATCTGAATTTATCGAAACCAAATGATTCAACTATGGTTACTAATAATTTTAATTATTAATTCCATATGTTAATGTTCGTGATGAAATTTGACTAATTTTTAATGAAATTAAGCTTCTATTGAACAATTATAAATTGTTCATTGAAGAATAATAGAAAATACTTTATTATAATGATATTCAGTGTTTGAACTAATATAAAAATTTTGACAACATCAATATTGTTATAAAGATGATAAGTTTATCATGTATCGATTGTATTACATTTACATCAACGAAAATACTATCAGTTCCTTTCCTGCAACTTGGCTATCACAATTAATTTGTACAAATCAAGAAATATTTTTTTGTTTGATTTAAGAAATAATGATTTTTTCGTTATCGTCATCAATATCATCATCATTTATGATCCATTTATAATATATTTTGTTTATTATTTTCATATTTGTAACGTTCAAAGAATTGTACAAAATGATCTTCTATTTTGAACAATTGTTCTTTCATTGTTTCGTTGTATTACTTATGTAAATATCTTTATACATCACTTATTTGTATATTATTGATTGAAAATCATTTTGTTGAAGATATGCCTTTATTCACATATATATATGTTTGTTTTTAGATGGCAATAGGATGACATGTGAATTCGTCTGTTTATCATGTACGAAGAATGATTTATGTTTTTATGTATTTAATTTTCCCACTCATCACATATTTTACAAGTTTACCTGGCTTTTAATGACAACGATGAAGAACGTTATATAATGAAATATAGACGTATACCTGAAGTTTGGATTAGATTAATCACAAGTTGGGACTCATACGCATCCACTGACCAGCCATACAAATTTTTAAGTTCTAGCCTCAATAAATTTTTACCATTTTTATTGGCAACGGCTTCGGTGGTGGCTCGAACTCTTGATATAATTGGTTACTTGAATTTTATGTTGGCTATGCCAATCCCACGTCGATCATTCCGACCGTCGGAAACGGCGTCTTATGCGACCTAAAACGGCTAAGAAACAACGTATTAAGGCACTAATTCTCATTGTATTTCGCCGCTTTGCACCATTTAAGGCTATTTACGACCTCCGTTTTCAATGGTGGTAAACGACCGTGTTTTCCTCCGTATATCGCCGTATTTCTTCGTATACCACACGGAGATATACGACCGTAATACTGAGACAGGTAATACGGCAAAAAACGATTGTATACGGGCGTATTTCTCTGCGCATTATCGTTTACGATCGAGTGGTTTTGACCTGGGTATATGCATCTGTTGTTAAATGACAATAAGATTTTGCATGAATTTATTTGGTCACATTGTACGAAAAATAATTTTAATATTTATGTATTTAATTTTTCCATTGGTTACGTATGTTTTGCAGGTGTATCTGGCTAGTCAAGAAAATGATAAACATCGTTTTATGGTTCAATATGGACGAATACCAGAAGCTGTTGTTGCTGTAATTATTGCTTATCATAGTGTGCAACCTGTTAGTGTTCCATATAAATGTTTAGACTCAAAAATAACTAAACTTTTATCTTTGGGAATGGCTATGACTTCGTCTACGGTGACAGTCGTCGATATTTACGAGCACTTAAATTTTCGTTGACAGGTTCTGTACATATAGTTTTATCCGGTTGTTGTTTTGTTTCATCTTATGTTGTCATGATTTTATTCTTTTAGTCAATAAAAATAGAAATAAGAAATACTTTTTTTTAAATATGACTCATCGAATATATGGTTTAAGAAAAGAAACAAAGAATTATACAATAATAATTATTTATGAATAATCATTCCCAACATGAATAAGTAAATAACTTTTTTTAGTACCTTGTATTGTTGATCCTCTCCTCTAATCATAGACTGATACGATTTATCAGATAACAAAGATTTAGATAAGATTTTTTTGAACAAAAATTTTATTTTATCAAAAATATTAATTTTATTTCTTCATTTTTCAAATAAATAAAGTTAAAGTTAGTATTACACAGTTGATTGATATGATAAACATGATAAATTTGAATGATCATTTGTTTCATTATCAATTTCACTTAATAATTCTTCAAACTTGGGATAATTTCAAATATCATAAATACAACAATATTATTTATTTCTAAATAAAACAGACTCTCTTTAAAAAAAATCAACTTAAAAATGAATTAAATGTATATTTTATCAATATCTTAAGAATATTCATCTAAATTAAGTAAAAGATCTGATTCGTAAGTATCTGTAATCATTAATTTTTTTAATTTAACAATATTTCCTTGAGTTACTTCGACATGAGCAGATATGTGAATTTATCTAAACAAAATGATTCAACTATAGTTACGGATAATTTTAATTGATAAATTCCATATGTTGATGCTCGTGATGAAATTTGATTAATTTTTAATGAAATTGAGCTGCTATTGAACAAGAATAATAGAAAAGACTTTATTATAATGATATTCAATGTTTGAACTAATATAAAATTTTTGATAACATCGATATTGTTATAAAGATGATAAGTTTATCACACATCGATTGTATTACATCAACATCGACTAAAATACTATCAGCTCCTTCTTTGCAACTTCAATATCACAATTTACTAAATATATATTTTGCATTGGTATGTCAGAATCATGAATTTAAATGTCAATTGGGTTATGACTTATCAAGAAACTTAGCAATATTAGCAAATATAATAATAACAATAAAAAAAAAGAAAAAAAAATCAATTTCAATAAGTTCAATTATTTGAGAAGTAGTAGCGGATGGACAAATTAATTTTCATCAATTAACAATAATGCAAAAAATAATTCTTCTAAACAAAATGTATGAATATATTCTCGTTTTTATAGCAAAACCTTAATTATCATTTTTTTTCATAAATAATTCTAAATTTTAATGAGATTATAGAATAAAAGGACTCAAGTTTAGAATGAATATGAACAAATTTCTTTTAAGTTGATTTCAGTTTACAATGCAAATTTTTTTAAATGAATCAATCAAATAAGTCAAAAATGAATAAAATCATTGAAATGTTTTGTAATAATAATTTTGTCACAGTACTTGTAAATCAAGGAATAATTTTAATTATAAGTGGGCACAATCAACTGATAGAATGGTCAAGATATGGAATAGTAAATAATATTATTCTAAAAAGGAATCTGTAACGAATTTTATACACAATGAAAGCTCATCATAAAGGAAAATTATTGATAATCAATAGTAAAGATTTTGTACAGTTTATAAATGTGAAACTGAAGAATTTTGAGTAATTTTATAGACTAAAAAATGTTATAAAACACACTTTTACTATATAGAATAAAAACACCAGTTTCTTCAATGAAATTAGCTCTTTTCATTATTTCTACTTTATCACATGTTTCAAAATATCATTGTTCCATTCAGTTTCCCACGTTAGATCTATTGAATATATCCAAAGACATGTGAGAAAAAAGAAATAGTGAAAAAAGCTGCTTATTTTATGGAACAATCTGGTATTTTTTTGCTCCATATAGAAAAAGTGTGTTTTTTAACATATTTTTTTGGTCTATAAAATTTCTCAAAATTCTCAAAATCTTTATTATTCATTATCATTAAATTCCATTTGTGATGAGCTTTCATTTTGTATAAAGTTCATTATAGACTTCTCTCTAGAATAATATTATATCCTATTCCATATCTTGACCATCCTATCAGTTAATCGCGCCTAAGTAAGTTCAATGGAAATACTATATCTTCTATACGATTCGAAGATCCTAAGAGATTTTCATAGAAAAATATACTCGTTTTCCTAATCTATATGGAATAATGAAATTTAAAAGTTCTTTCTCATATATCACATTTAAGCCTTTGACTACGGGATTTTTTTTTCATTTTGAAACGATATGGAATAAACTTTATTTATATATAGATGAATTAAGAAATGTTTCGAAGTATAATATTTTCAAAACAACGTATAACTCAAAGATCAACGTTAGAAATAATATACTGATAATGTGTATCGGTTCGCTTGTTTGACTACAGATTGTACACAATCTTCGTACTATATTTCCTGTTGTTAAAACTAGAGATGGAAAATGGCATGCATTAAGACGTTTACGATTATTTCAGATAATTGGATTTATGGTTTGAATATGTCACTTAATTAGTCGCCGGATCAATTCAATTCAAAAATTGCTAAATAAAATAGACTTTTTATGCTTTACTTTAAGTAGCATGTAACCGTTTTATGTTGGTAAATACATCAGATAAAAGAAAAATTTTTGTACCATTTGATGATTTTTTGTATACTTTCTACAAAACTGATGTGCATATTTATAAAGGAAGCTAGCAGTCGATTCGAATTTTTTCCAAAACGATTCCCATGTTGATTGAGCCAGGTGCAGCTCAACGAGCTCTATCTAATATTATATTCATATTCTTTATAAACTTTACCAAACACAAATCAAAACTATGACTGACAGATAAATTTCCTTATGTTATTGATACGACAACATCTCTAATAAGTAATCCTCACCGAGCTCATATTTATTGATCAATAGACAACGATAAAATCTAAAATATTTCTTTCTATACGCCTCTTTTATAGAGCTACGACTATTTGATTGAATTATAATGAAAAATTTAACTTATAGAAACATTTTCTGACCTGAATAGAAACTACCTTGAGTCGGGTCAAGACAGAAATCTGACCGGTTTGTATAGCATAGAATTATCAATCAAATCACATTGAAGATTCTATGGAATAATCTTCTTATTCCAAACACACAAAATTTTTTTTTTAAATTGAAAAATATAACATTAATTCATGAAAAAATATTTTCCGTAAATCGAATCAATTCACAAAGACTTCATTAGTGTCAAACACCAATATTTATAAAAGAAATATATAAAACTAAATTATGTTTAAC
>JAJEKB010018009.1:0-16166 GCA_022393335.1 Macrotrachela quadricornifera
TTTTTTTCAATATATATATATATATATTGTTTTGTTTGTTATCATTATTCGTCATCATTCATTATTGTTATCTTCACTATTATTATATATACATATAAGTACATATATATCGTCACATCTTTTTCATCTTGTTTTCACACATATCAACAGCCACATAACCCATTATTTATGTAAGCTTATGGTTTCACATTTATCATAGTTCAAAGCTCTACAATATTATCCCCACACGAAATCAAGAGCTAACAGATCGTTAAACGAGAAACAAACTTCGGCTACTGTTTTGAAAGGACTTGGATCGATATATGTATATCCACTAGCGTACCAAGCGTATTGAATCATCCGATGAAAAGTTTTGGATGAGAGTTGGTTGTGAGTCAGAGATATGAGACGAATGATATTATTGCGTTCACTCATGTTGATATCAACTTCGTCGAGCATTATACGATCATAGATTCGACGTGGAATTACTTTCATTTGTCTGTTAAAAAAGACGTCCAACGGCTGAATTTGACTGGTTGTCTTTTTGGGTATCTCAAGTCGTGTGCATCCCGAAATGTTATCATATAATCCTTTACCATCCGTTTGTCCTCCCCAGCAGTCCGAGATAAGTAGAGACTGTTTTCGTTGCCCAAGTGACGGAACAAAAACATGGTCACGCCAATATTCGACCAGACTTGTTGTAAGCTTTCCAGAGCTGCTACAAGTGATCATCACATTTGAAGCTTTGAAAAGGTGTGATCGAATGTTCTCACTCATATGTCCCTTGGGTTCTTTCAAGCATAAGTAGATTGGTGAGAGAAGATACCCATCAAGAGTAATAGTAGGCTGTACTGCATAGCTATGAGTACTAGCATCCGCAGAGCGGACAGCAGCAACAGTTAATTTCTCGCCCTTATAACTCAATGTTCGAGTGGAATGAAGTTCAAGCTCGATTCCACTTTGATCAGTGTTCATAACCTCGCTCGCTTCATATTTCTGTAAACGTTCGCGAACATCATTCACAAAGCGATCGGCTGAAGCTTTAATCGTTTCTTGATTTTGTTTTTTGCGTTTCGTTACAATCTATCAAAAATAGACATTCATAGCAAGTGTACTCTCAAGATATTTTTCAAATAAACCTAAGCTTTTCGTATAAAAAAGGGTGTGGAACCTAGTAAAGATTTTCTTTTCAATTTTATCTGATTGTTGAAAGCAAAAATATCTCAAATGTGTTTCAGACCGTGAGCTATGTATTATTTTACCTTTGTAATTTTGCGTGAGATGATATTATGTTTATGTTTAAATGTATAAAGCCAGTGACTTGAAGCAACGAAGTTGTGCAACGATTCATCCATAGCCTTCTTCATTGCCCATCGACGAATGTCGATTTCATGCACAGATAAAGAGTTTCCCCGAGCCCGTTCGAACATATCAAATACGTAATCATCAATCTTATCAATTTTTTGTGTTTTGGTTCCTTGTTTCTCAAGGTAATGACGAAATCGAACCATATAACTTTGATGTGGAATGCGTTTAAAGTTATGTTTTACTGTCGACCACCGCCGCTTTCGTTGACCCGTTTTTGGATTGATTTCGTCGTAGAAATTGATCGCCCGGGTCATATATTCGAGTGAAAACTTTTTGCATAGTTCAGTTTCCTCACCTTCTTCACCAAGATAATCGGAGTCAGATGGGTCGTCGACCTCATCATATTCGTTCTCTGCTTCATCGATCATATCGTCTTCGCTTGATCCATGATCAAGAGTAGTTTCAACTTCGAAACTGTGAGAATGACTATTTACTATCGATTCAAGCACACCACATAGCATATGAGCTACTTCGTGCTCTCGATTTGTGATAGTCGTGATGGTCCCTGAAGTGGTCGAAGTGATCGGAGGTAACAAGTTTGAAGCTTGATCAGCGAAAATCTTCACGACATTCGATGGATTAATCATTTCGCAATGAAGAAGAGTAAAACTGAAATCAACTGCTTTCTTGCGTTACAATAATGTCTTGTAAAAGATAAAATGAGAAGAAGAATGTCTGGATGCGATAAAACACGTAGAAAAAAGAATATGAAAAAAAATGAGAAAAGAATGAGAATATATAACATTTATTATCAGAACGAGATGGCATGCTGACAGAGAGAGCGAAGACCAACAGTAATTGTAGTGTATCAACCTCAGCTACTCATCAACGGTTCTTATATTTTACAAAGGCATAAAAAATCAAACGAGAATTTTATCTATTCTTTTAGCTCATGAACAAAGAATAGGATCGTGCTAAATAGACTTTAATCTGGCTCTAAAAACTTAAATCAGATCAGATAAGTAGTATAGAAAACAGAAAAATAGTTCCAATTTTTGTTATTTCACTGTTCTCAAGACAAACCACCATTGATTGTTTCATTCTTGTTACTTCATGTCATATCGTAAAAATTCAATATCTAAGGAAAAAAGCCGCGAGGGCCCAAATCCTTTTGGGGTTTTTCATACTTCATTGAGGTCTACTTATGGCCAAAAGATGGACTCTAAACTCTTTAATCACTTCGGGAGGTTCCCTCGTTAGCGCTGATATAAATAATCAAGAAGGTATATTGATGGCAAGAGTCCATTATAATTCAAATATTGAACCTCATGCACTACCTTATCTATTGGAAATCAAAAAAATGTCATCACATGATCCTGATATCTTAATATATGTAGCTCTTGTTCGTGCACTTCTCTATTGCTCTAATATAAATGAATTTGAAAAAGAACGATTATATATAGAATACTCTTTTGAAATCAATGGTGCGTCAATCAATGTGATTCAAACAACTATTCAAGATTTCCTCCAGGACTTCAACCTATCATCCATGGTAACTGGAGATATGGACGAATTCGGTTATCAAAAAATTCGACAAAATATTCCTAAAGGTACTCCTCGAGAAAACAAGTATATTTCACAAGAACGAGAACGACAACGGAAAAAAAATCGAAAACGAAAGCAACAACGAAGACACAAGGTATTGAATAATTCAGCCAATTAACACAAACGCAAACTTACCGCTATCACTATTTCTTTTCACTTACTATATCTATCATGTTCAGCATTTTCCTATTCTTCTTTTGTAATTTTTGTCAAATTCACGTTCGTATTCATTTAATCCTTCTAAATATTCATTTCAATTATTCGTCTTTTTTTTATTACACATTACTTATATAATCCTTCACATACTATAAACTACATATATTGTTTAACGCTTCTAACCGTATCTTAATGCAACTTTTTCTATTAACCATACTATATCTTAAAATCATAAACATTTCTTTGTTCTAGATAAAAATATAACGCCTCACCACAATCCACACAAATCGAAGATATAACAGAACCTAGGAAACAATATAGGCAGAGTTCTTTACAACAGATCTTACGAATAACAAAAACATCAATTTCCTAAAAAAAAATAATCGAAAGAGAAAAAAAATTTTCAACATAAGTGCAGCACAAAATAAAGAACAATAACTTTCGATGAAACACAAACAATAAAACAAAAACTTAGAACTCAATTAACCAAATTTTTACTACCAAAAAAAATTAATAAACGGATGCAGCGATTTACTAATACTCAATCATTTAAGAATTTTAAGCCATCTGATGATCGTCTTAGCCGACGTGAAATCTAGATTATGGTAGCTATACTCACCCTCACTCTCACCCTCAAGATTGATCTTATTGAACTAAGATCGAATTCTAGAATGTGGTAGTTTATTATTTCATACTCACCCTCACCCATGTAGATGATATTTTAGTTTGATTCTTTAATTAGAATTAAATAAAAATGTCTTAAGCCACCTGAGGAGTCTCTTGAGCAAGGACGAAACCGGTCGTGGTACGCTCTTCTAAATTGTACAACCTGAAGATGGATCTCTTTTAAATGGGATCGAATTCTGGAATGTGGTAGTTACTCTATTAAACACACCCTCATAGAAGTAATGCCGAAGTTTATGCATACAATACAAAAGTGTTGACTAATCTTAATACCGAAGGCGCGACTGCCAATGCTTATGATTGTTGTGTTGATGATGGACTACCATCCGTAAGAGAAAAAGTGTTAAGTAATGTAAAGAATCTCAAAACAACTGAAATATATGGATTACCACTTGAAATCGATTTGAAAGTGGGTGCTAAATATATGATGACAGTAAATATTGATATCGAAGATGGTTTAGTAAATGGTGCTTGTGGAAAACGAATCATGATTGATTATGGAAAACTTCAAAAGACTAATGAGACATTACCATGCAGACTATGGATAAAATTTAATGAAGAAAAAACTGGACGAAAAACTAGAGCTAATTTTCAAAATGTAATGCGATATAGAAATATTGATCTCAGTCTCACGCCAGTTGAACCAGTCACACGACAAATTAACACAAAGTCAACCAATTTCAAAGTAGAACGTAAACAATTTCTAATCGTTCCTTGTAAAGCTATGACTATATATAAAAGTCAAGGTGGAACCTATGAAAAAGTTGTTTGTTAATTTAAAGAAGGGGATGATTAGGTCTGAACTTTACGTCGCTTGTAATCGTACAACAAAAGCAAGCGGTTTATATCTAAATAGTGACTTCGTTCCACCAAAACCACCTGAACGTAATGATGCAGTGGCGATGATGTTCAAAACCATGAGATCCGAACGAATGCTGACATTTTCTCTTGAATATCCTGAAGAATCTCAAGGAGAAAGATTTTTCGCGATGTTTCATAATGTACAATCATTGAATAAAAATATTTTGGATATCAGATCTGACGAAACATTTTTGTCTGCTTCTATGATAAGTCTTGTTGAAACATGGACAAAATCTACTGATTCTTTGGAAATTGAAGGTTTTAAAGTAATTCATAGACGTGATTGTAATGATACACGAAAACCATTCGGTCAAATCACTTACTTAAAAAATGATTTGAAGTATGAAAGTATCACCGAAAGATGTGAATACTCAGGGAAAGACCATATTGAATATTGCTCAATAAAAATTGATGATATTTGTATAATTTCCGTTTACAATTCACCAAATTCATCATTTGATGTCTTAAAACGACATATTAGTGAAGTTATATCTATGTCAAAAAGATTCTGTGAAGATATAATTGTTGTTGGTGATTTCAATATAAATTTGAAGATAAAAACCAATCACAAATTTATTGAATATATGGAGTCATTCGGGTTCACTCTGATTAATAAATTAAATAAAACTTCAACTAATGCTAAAACACAGATTGACTATCGCTTCGCTAATGTGAATGACTTGAAAGCTGATTATTTTGAAAGTCTCACAAGTTTTCATAAACCCATATGGATAAGAAAACATGAGAATTTAACTGAATTTCATGTTGATGAAATGAAACAAGATCGTATAGATATACCTTTTAATCTGAAAGATCTAAGAATTTATGATCAGTCTGATATGATGGAAGTCGATGAAGAATTCTCTTTCGATCGTTATGAAATAGTTGATGAAAACGAACAAATCGATATAGATACGACTTCTAATCTTGAAGACCTCGAAGTTAGTGATCGATTTGATACGATGAAAATCGATGAACAATGTTCTTCTGAAAATTATGAAATGATTGATTTAACCTCAAGAAACATTCTTGACCACTTTCTTCTTGTACTTGATTTCAGTAATACCACGGACACTGATCAAATTTCAAGTCAAGCTCAAATAATCAATGATTTAATTGAAAAATCACCATTTGTAACTGTGTATAATAAAGACCGATCTGTCCGGTTACAATCGAAAACAGAATATTCTGTTCAAGCGTTCGATTCGGTTTATGCTAGAACTCGTACAACTGCAGATGGCAACTGTTTATATAGTTCTCTTTCGATATTAAATATTGGATCTGAAAAACTAACACATTCGATGAGATTGTTAGCAGTGAATGCCATTATCAATAATAGGGATTATTTTCAAATACTTTGTCCATTATTGAACTATTCGTTTGAAGTACAGTTGAAAAGAACATCGAGGGATACAGTATGAGGCGGAGAAGTTCAAATTCAAGCGCTTTCGATAGCTCTATCCCATCCAATCTATTCATATATTCAGTTTGATAACAGTGATCCAATAAATAGTCATTATATTTCATTGAACATTAGTTTACAGGAATTAGTTGATCGATTTAGTAAAGAAACAGCAGGCGGTCATCTAAAATATATAGAATACAAATCCGATATGAATAAGCTGACATTTTGTATTTACTACAACGGTACTCATTATGATGCTCTTTTACCGTTTGAAGATAATCCCCAACAATTCGTACCGCACTTTGACATAATTAATATGAGTTTGTAAAAAAAGAAATATAGTTCAACTAGAACAAAGAAGTTTTCATTTATGCGAATGAATAAAGCTTCCGGAACTAACTCCTCGCCGCGTCCTATGGGACAAAAAGAGGGCATCCGCAGGGCCTAAGGAGCGGTTCCTTAGTGCGCTCAAGGATGATTTATTTTAGATAGATTCATTAAAACTAATTTGTCATCATCTTTACTTTTTGAAGTACACATAACACTCGAATTTCGATTCGAGGTTTCCGCATTTATTTTACAAGTTTTTGATCTCCTGCTTGGAGCATTCAATATTTTTCGAAAAGAAAAAAAATGCTCCTTCCGTTTTTGTCAAAGTATCTACAGAAAAAATTTCAGCCCGATCTATAGAGTCGTTTGGGAGAAAAAGGGGGAAAACTTTTGAAGATTTAATGCTGAAAAACCACTAATAACCATCAAAAGTTTTCTCCCTTTTCCTCCCAAATGACTCTATAGAGCGGGCTGAAATTTTTTCTGTAGATATTTTGACAAAAACGGAGGGATCATTGTTTTCTATTCGAAAAATATTGAATGCTCCAAGCAGGAGATCAAAAACTTGTAAAAAAACAGTGGTTTTTTGCTACGAAAGGGGCGTGTCCCCTTAATTCTTGGTTTATTTACTAAAAACAAAAAGTAAAGTAGTGAATTAGAGAAAAGGAGAGGTGTCTTTTGTGAACGGGTTAAGATAACGTTTTTCTGCATTGGCCATTTAAGTTTGTCGAAGATTTAAGATCATTTTTATAATCACATAATGTTACAACCAGAACGTGAATCGTCGCGTTCGTCGTGACGTCCATCATATGTTCCTGAATCTCTACAATCTGGTCTTCCACAATCTTCTTTTCTGTACTCGTACTTCACACCAACTTGACCTGGTAGACCACCCTCACCTTCAAATTTGATACTTTTCACACATTCGCAAGCACTTGATATTGACTGACCTAGTAGACCAACCGAAACTTCAGATTTGGTACTTTTCAAACATCCGTAAATACCTGTTATTGACTGACCTTTTGTAAATGAACTGTTATTCATTTATGTTATTCGTGTTGTCACTCTAAGAAAGTGATGTAAAACTGAATTTCTAAAATATAGACAAAGATGAATACAATACCAACGCTCTCAATGTATTTATAAAACCTGTTAGGGTTATCCCTGCGGGATTAAAATGTGAAACACTATAAAGCCTCTCACATTACAGGGTGTCCCAAAAGTCATGTCCACTTAAGAAAATTGAGTATCTCCATTACGGCTCAAGCAAACGTGCTGATTTTTTTATCAGTGATAGAGGCATGCACCAAGTTTATATTCATAAAGACATGTCTAGGGAAATTCATTGTTAAGTATGACTATTGATCTCAACAAGAAAAATTTACTTTTTCACAGTTAGAAAAAAAAACAGTATACTTAACAGAAGATTTCTCTGGGCATGTCCTTATGGATACGAAGCCTGAACATGCCTCTATTATCGGTAGAAAAATTAGCTCGTTTGCTCTAGCCGTAATGGAGATATTCAGTTTTTATTTTGGCAAACTAATTTTTGGGCCACCCTGTATATAGCCCGAACATCACGCTACCGAGAAAAAATTAAATATCTCCGCTGCGGCTCGAGCAAACGAGCTGATTTTTTTACTAATAATAGAGGCATGCTCAAGCTTCATATCCATACGAGCAAGACTAGAGAGAGTCGTTATTAAGTACCACTAATGACCTCAACAAACTAATTTTACCTTTTCGCAGATAGAATAGAAAAAAAAATATACTTACCAAAGAATTTCTCTAGGCATGTCTTTGTGAATATAAAGCTTGAAGATGCCTTTATCATTGATAAAAGAATCAACTTGTTAGCTCGAGCCGTAGCGGAGATATTCAATTTTTTCGGCAAAGTGACGTTTTTTTCTAACTGTGAAAAAGTAAATTTTTCTTGTTGAGACCAATAGTCATACTTAACAATGAATTTCCCTAGACATGTCTTTATGAATATAAACTTGGTGCATGCCTCTATCACTGATAAAAAAATCAGCACGTTTGCTTGAGCCGTAATGGAGATATTCAATTTTCTTAAATGGACATGACTTTTGGGACACCCTGTATATATGATGGAGCTTTTTAATATGTATAAATCTCTGAGAAGACAATAAACTATTGTAGTCACCGGGAGGAAAAGAGAGGTGAAGACTTCTATCTTCAATCTCATGAGATGTCTCCAACAAGATTAACGCAGTTACTTTCGGCCTAGAGTGTGAAATTCGCATACCTTTTTTTGCGTCATCTCTTTTATATGGAATATCTGACACCTTATAGCTAGAGCTGATGTTTACAAGATCATCTATAAAACTATAAAGACTTCAACAAATGTCTAAACGTCAGTGCAATTAACTCACTGTTTTCGCTACTAGAAGCGTCTATCCATGACCTATGATTTCTTCTTAGTACTATCGGAGCGCCCTGAATGACCTTAGTCTCTGGTCAGTAAAGGCATATAATGCCCAATATTTCTGTGCCGGTAACAGTCCATGATAAAATCTAACTTGTCGGTAACGAACTGCGACGTACTCCAGCTATAGGTAACGATCTGTTATGCCTAGTTTTGCTGTGTCGGTAACAGTCAATGATGCTCTAAGCCTATCGGTAACGGTTTGTGGGGGTAGTGGGTGTAAATTTCTACCCATAAATACTTCAACACCCCTTTCAGTTCGTTTGCACAAAAATAAACCGAAAGTCTACGCGACGACAACTTCAGTTCCCGTCACGTAAAGATATGACAGTGATGAGATAAGCGAAGTTGAACAGAGCAGTGAAGCTTCTTTCAACAACCTCAACCCCCCCCCCCCCCCACATTCTCACCCTCACCCTCATCCTCACCCGAAACAGGATGACCACAGCTACAGTTTTGCTTACTTTGAGAAAGGATTATCGTGAGTATTAATAAAAATCCATGAAGGAAAAAAATGTCAGTAAAATGTCTTCTATGAAATAGCATCTTTTGTACCAGTTAATATTTTACGGATTGATGGCCTAGAGACCGCTCTTTCGAATAGTGAAAACCACAGATCTATCCCTTGTTACTAGAAAAAGTTATTCAAAAAATGGCTATGTACCTTTATTTTGAAACGAACAAGAGCGAGTAGCGTCACGAACATTGTAATCTCATGTTCTCTGATGTGACAACTGGGTAACTTTCAAGTAAACACTTAGAAGGACGCAAGAGAAAGTTATTCGCTATTACAGTTTAAAAAAGATATTTGTCGGAGATGAAAGAAGGACGATTTACTGCAAATAAAAAGAGTTTTTATATGTGCCGGGATCGCTATACACATTCGAAAAGACCCATATGAGTGAACGGTAGAAATAAAGGAACGACTTAAAAAACGAAAAGAAAATCATTCGTAGGGGAAAATACCATATGATCATTTTTTATAGAACAAAGAGAAAAATCCTATATGATTATACGTAAAGGACGAGTGAACAAATAACTGACTTCTTCGCTTACACTCTCGATAACATCTTCTACTCGTTTAAAATATCTGATAAGCGGATCTAATTGCAATCCGATAAGATAATTTGCCCTCCGATAGGAATCTGAGTTCCGGAAATCTCATCAATTCCGTTGGTGTGGATCTCATTGGATCCTATACTAGGTCTGATAGAAATCAATATCCAGGTCTAATAGGTTCTCTAGATCGCCATGTACAGCTAGTTCAATCAACATAAAGTTAAATTTAGAGAACATAGGTTTTATCCAGCAGGATCGACGAGAATATTGGCGCTCGGATTCTGGTCGGATTTGCGTCGAATGAAAGGTCTCTGCCGTATCCGATGGGCCTGTTATAGGATTTTTTGACCTGGATACGGTCTGTCACCGTAAGAGGGTTGTTTTTACCTGCTTATGAATTGCGAGGTGGAGATGTTGCGATTGTCAACGGTAAATGATAATCTTTTGTTTAAATTTCTTTTGCTGTTTATATAGAATATATCGGCTACAGCTATGATTCATCAACGTTATTTACATTCTATTAGTAATTCTTTACGAAAAAAACCCACTGTAGTCATATAAGAAAGACAAAACAGTGGGAATGGGAGGAAAAAAAAGGTTTATAGGCAGATAAATATCATGATGTTTCTCTTTCCTTCTCATATTACCACTTGACAACATTTCTCTCCGATAGATAACGACGCGAAACCTACGCACCACTATTGTCAACCTAGAACAAGAAGAATCAAACACAATAATAGGTTGAAAGAAACCAAGCAGGTTCTCTATTACTTTGATAGAGAGGCGCTGATAATAACCCACATTGTCCTTTTTTGTAAAGTGCACCAAATGCAAAAAATGAATAGAAAATTAATTTCCTTTTTTTATATTTGGCTTTATAGAATCCATCGAACTGACCATAGATGTCACTTTTTATCCGTCTTCGTTCGATTTTTGGAGGAGAAATCTTCAACATACGAAGAATGTCCGAAAAAGCGATGACATGACCTTTTTTTCTGAAGATACCTGGGTGGTACCTCACAGATCAAAATACTTGATGTCGCTTTTCGCCAAATAAATTTGAAAAATGCGACCAGGGTCCATCCCTGATTCCAGCCATATATAAATAAACCGATTCTAACGTGGGCCGGAAAATGGCCTTACTCGCCCTCGCCCTTTTAATTTATTATTAATATAAATTTTTAGAAGTTTTATTTATGGGAAATACATACCAATCCGGTACGCCTACTCGTTGCCGAAGTTATCAACAAGAAGCACCGAATGACACACCAGACCAGGAAACTGCTGCAGAGATGTTCAGCAATCCAAATGCGGAGCTATTTCCTGCCAGTCGGTATGGCAGTAATCAGCAGCAGCGTCGATGAAACACCAAGTAAGTCATGCATTCTTTTCTGTCGAGTTTCTCACTCAACCAACGCAAAATGGGTACTTGCTCGAGAAAAGGAAGACTTCACAATCAGAGAAGAATTCTTGTCTTCATTTATCTCCTTCTTTTCGTAGGCGCCGTGATCCTGAAGAAGAATCCTCTAGCGAAGTGAATTGGTTCAGTCTCGACGACAACTGCTACTACACAACCCTCGCTGGACTTCTTCGCACGAGTGTTCAACGACTCGTCTCTAAAACAGGAATCAAGGAGAAAAAAGGTGGCACTCAGTTGTCGGAGATTCTAGAACTCTATGAGCGTGCAGGTCTACCCATCTCTGATGTGTCCGAATTTCACAGTTCAAACGAGCTGTTCCGGTTTTTGAGAAGCCTGCCGAACATCGGAGAAACACCGGTTGGCTTTCCCTTTGGATATCCGATTACGCCAGAAGGCATGAATCATATGGTGGCTCTGTACATTCAACGCAATCTACAGATGGGAAGAATCGAAGCACGTCTCGTTGACTAACAGCGTAGCAAACATGATCCAGAGCGTTACTTGGTCTTAGAGCAGCAAATGGCCTCTTCTTACTATTTCTTTGACACACTTCGACGCTAGTGAGCGTACTTGTGTTTTTTGCATGTGTTATTAACTAGGGGGGGATACCCAATGAAAATGAAATATGGTTTAAATTTTGCATAATTTACTCTGAAAAAAATAAGGAGTTTGACCGAATTATAAAAGATTTCTGTAACACGTGCAAAACTATTTTAAATTCCAAACGAAAGTACGGAATTTTTAAGAGTTTTGGCCAAAAATTTTGAACCAACGGTGGTTCCGTACAGTTACTCTGAACTATCAAAGGTTCTGTAAAAAAGTTCTGAACCCTCACCTTCTTTTTACCTTACAATGCACGACCACCGATGACTCTGTCTGACACTACAGAACCATAAACTGCTATGCAAATATCGCTGCTGTACCGAATGAGTTCGGTCAGAGCGCTACAAAACCATAAATAGTTCTATCTGACAATACAGAGCCCAAAAAATGGTTTTTATCAAAAAGCACAGAAATCTGTGAGTTCTGTCAAAAGCTGCCGAACTGTATAAGGCTTTGCAAGACAACACAGAACCCTTGAATGTTATCCCATTGAAAATTGCTCAACTCAACGGGTTGTGTCATAGTGCACCAGAGCCCTAGAACATTATCCCATTGAAAGCTAAGGAATCCCACGAGTTCTGTCCGTCTATATCGAACGTTTTTATGTTTTGTTAAATAACGAGCTGAAACAGATATGTTTGACAATTCCAAACAGTAGGTGCGTTTGTTGATATATGATGAGATGAAGAAAGCTATCTGTCTGGTTAAATTAAACTGTGATAACTCAAACATCAAACTTTGAAAACGTTTACCAGCTAATATTTCGCTTGAACAGACGTCTCGTATGATCATTTTCAACAGAGAGAGCTCTCTCTTATGGCATTGACTATGAAAAAATTTTGATTAATCATCCAAAGATACTGGATTATCATCTGTTTATTATCTGAGCGGTTCATCATTGAGAAAGAATAGCTAACTATTCCAAAAGAAAAAAGTATGGCTTTATCGGTTATTACGAGAAGTCCTATTAAAGGCTTTTTTGGATCTCTTTTTCTCAATATAATACTTGAATTCAACATGGAACTCAACGGCCAAAACATTCATCATTTGACACAGAAAACTTAATCAATCTTCTTTTCTTTTTTAGTTCAACTCAACACAAAACTCATCCTCGAGTAAGTTCATTATTTGTTACAGGAAACTTAGTCTATCTTCTTTCTTTTTAGTTTAGTTCTACATGAAATTGATTGATAGGTTAATTGCACATTTTTGGTATTAGTAGATTCATACTTCAATATTGAGGGTTAGTGAAGCAAATTGAAGTCGACGGAATACAATCACTTGAAAGCATAAAAAGTAGGTATTGAAATTGAAAAATGGAGTTTGAAATGGCATACAAAACGTTGGTGATGAGAAACGAATGGGTTTCTCAAAAACCTCTTGAATATGCATATACCTAAGCGAGCTAAACTATTTTCTCTACATAAACGTTAAAGGTTTTTCTAGTTTTCCGTAGAACCATTTTATAGGGTTCCGCGCAGTCTCTAGTGCCAGAACCCAAAAAAAGGTTCTGTCAAACTCCTTTCTTGTTTCCAGAGCAGAACAGGACTTGGTCCTGTTCTTCGAGAATCTATGAGGCTATTGAAGTACTAGTTAACCTGACTTTAGAGAAGAAAAGGATCTAGAAAACATGATTTTAATATTAGAGTTACTAAGTATATTGATTATCTCGAGAGATAGGGGGTAAAAAATATGTGAACAGTTGCTTAGATAGTATCTCAAAAGCTCCTCTGTCACGAGGAGAAACGCGAACAGGGCGGTCGAGAGCACTACGTCCTGTGATCATCTCTGGAAACAACTAACGTGAGTTCAATCAGCTGCATTGATGTAATCAGTCTGAGAGAGTAAAATTAAAATATTTATTACGATGATTTCACAGCACAAAAGGCGCTTCAAACGGAAAACGTTGAAGAAGTTTTTACTTAAGTTTTGACAATGTTCAAACCATTGTTTTAATTTCATAACTTACTGTATTTGGTTTTCGTTTGCTTGCTCAATGTATGTTGGGAGAGTAACACTCGATCATTGAAAAAATTATTTCTTGCCCTATAATTAAATTAGTTTCGAAGGAATACTAAACTGTAGAATAAGGTCATTCCAAAAATGATGGGAAAAAGATATTTTGAAATATATTTAAATCAAAGGCATTCTTCACGTACTCTCAGATAATACTATCTCACAAATTTTATTAAAATACATCTGAATTTTGATTCTTATTCAGCAAGATATGAGCGACTATCTATTATCCAAATATTTGTAACTTACTTTTTTGTATGTCATGTTTTATCGGAATTCTGTTTTGACACATTCTGGGGAGAAAACTCTCTTTCCATAGTAAATATTCGCCGATGTAATTTTTTTCAAATGTTGGTTTAAAATATATCAGCGTCAATAAGAAAGACTAGCTGCTGATGTTATTTATTGCATTCTTTTTGAGAGTGAGGGCGAGTCAAACTATGGTAATTATGATTTCGTCCGTGCTAAAGGACTCTTCATACAGCTTTGACGCAGTACTTGTTCGAACTGATCGAAGAGATAACGAACAAAGGAAGGTGCCGCTAATTCAAAGCTTGAGCTGGGAAAAAGTTTTAAAATTTCCATACATATTCTGGTCGGGACAAAGACATTTGGTACTAGGCGACCCGGGTACCTGGTAATTTGTCGGGTGTTCGGAATTCATTTTTGCCTTTCATCATTTTACCGGGTGTCCGTGAACTTCAATTCCGAATACCCTGACTTTTCATCCCGAACTCCCGGCCACTCCATTCCGAACACCATGTATTTTTCTTTATGTCAGGAGATCGTAAACAAAACTTTTTCAGGGAGATCGTAATGAAAAGTTGGTGTCAAATGTCTCTTTCCCTTCTAGTCCATCAAGTGACAGTGATTATGAATATACACCATTTTTCGAACCACATCAAGGTCTGACAGAGAACGATGCATAATACTGCGACAGTCTCGATATTGGCAAAAACAGCTACTTTCCAGTAAATGGTCTGTAACTTCGCTTTAGCCCATTGTTTTTCACCATAACGACCAGTTTTTCAGATCCTTGTGTCTTGCTAAGTCTATTATCCGTTTCAAAATAGAATGTTCTCCAGTGTTTTTTGAATAACTCACGAAGGCTAACAGCTAAAGACCCGTGATTTTCAGCAATCACTAGATGCTTACACTCAGAAAAAAAAGATGCCGTAATAAACGCAAAATGGTTTATAAAGGCTCTAAAAACGAAAAAAGATTTTAACTTTTGCAGATACCTACAAATCTCATTTTCCCCGTTTCAGTCAGGTATTAACAACGGATTTTGGTTTATGATGAGCGAAAAAGGGTTTCTTAAAAACTTTACAAACGGAAAAAAGATTCATAACTGGTTACAAATGCAATCATTTTTCTTTTTTTACAGTGTAGATGGGATACGTTTTGATATAAAAGCCACGGTTTATATTGACAAATACAGCATGAATAGTTTTAGAATTACTGAAAGGTAGGAATCATTCTTCGGTTGGATTGAGAAGACTGAGCTGAAACATTGAGGTTGTATAGCCCCACAATAGTCCAGTTTGTCTCAAAACTATCATCGATAAATCTTGTTCTGGTGAAGAATGGCATGTTAATTACTATCTGATCCTACATAAGACTCTCATTCACTCAAGACACAAGCAAATCAGTTCAACTGTCCGATGAATAACTAGTATAATCCAGACTTCATATCTATGCAATAATATCATACTTTGGTCACACAAATGATTGGAAACAGTCGAAAAGATGATACACTCTAAAAAATATCGGTTCCATACGGGGAACCCTCCAAAAAGGTTCCTAGATGACAATAAGCGTCCAAATGAGTTAAAATGTTGAAAGAAACGGTTTTCGAACACTACGGAACCTGAAAGGTTCACACGGTGTATCCAGGTGCAGAACCATCTTCCACGAAACCTTTTTAAGTTCCGTAAAGTACAGAAAGAGGTTTCGTGGGAAAATACGAAACTTTCAAGATTCTTTATTAAGCCACAAGGTTTCGTAAGAAATCATAAGGGTTCCCTACTAAGCTCTATGGTTTTGATAAGATTTTGTACAAAAAACCTTCATCGTGTCTTACGAAATCTTTAGGCTTAGTACGGAACCCTTATGGTTTCTTACGAAACCTTTGGGCTTAGTACGGAACCCTTATGGTTTCTTCCGAAACCTTTGGGCTTAATAGAGAGTCTTGAAAGTTTCGTATTTTCCTACGAAACCTCTTCCTGCACTTTACGGAACTTAAAAAGATTTCGTGGAAGATGGTTCTTCACCTGGATACACTGTAAGAACCT